>NIVC01001579.1:5000-12500 GCA_002269645.1 Macrostomum lignano | reverse complement strand
TAACACGGACCTCTACATTGCAGGTGGCCTGGCAACCGCTGTGTCCATCCAGAATTCCATTGACTTCTACCGAAACTGTGAGTGGCCCACCATTCTGCCAACGTTAATGTCTGAAGCCGTCCATTGTTTCCCAACTATGCAGCAAGTTCTCGCTCATTAGTTTTCCATTCACATAGAATACTTCTCATTCACACAGAATACTTCTCATTCACACAGAATACTTCTCATTCACACAGAATGCTTCTCATTCACACAGAATACTTCTCATTCACACAGAATACTTCTCATTCACACAGAATATTTCTCATTCACATAGAATACTTCTCATTCACACAGAATACTTCTCATTCACACAGAATACTTCTCATTCACACAGAATACTTCTCATTCACACAGAATACTTTTCATTCACACAGAATACTTCTAATTCACACAGAGCACTTCTCATTCACACAGAGCACTTCTCATTCACACAGAATACTTCTAATTCACAGTTACGCTCATAATGCTCACAACCCGCTGCCTGTTCACACAGCCGAGCTGCAGGCGGACGCGGCCCAGTCAGCTCAGCAATGCCCGCCGCCGAAGCCCCACAGCCAAGTCAGCGGCTGCCCGCGGCGCTCCTGCCGGGTCGATGCGGACTGCGGCGAGTCGGGCATCCGCTGCGCCTGCGACAGATCGCTCTGCGGCGCTGTGTGCGTCCGCTACAGTACGTCACACTGTGTGAATGCAGCGACTGCGTGAATAGAGTGACTTGTGTGAATGGAGTGATTAGTGAATAGTGATAGTTTGAACTGAGTGATTTGTGTGTATATTGACTGCGTGAATGGCGTGACTGCGTGAAAAGAGTGACTGTGTGAATGAAACGATTTGTGAATAGAGGGATTGTGTGAAGGCAAAATTTATAATTTTTGAGATTTTAAACATATTTCAAACTTCCTTCCGCCGCAGACGCTGACTGCTCCCCTCTTCCCGAAGTTGTAAACGGATACAAAATTGAAAAGGGTCCAGCCTATCTCAACGAGAACTCCGTCGGCCAGGTGATTCAGGTATCGTGCAGGCCGCCTTTCTCGTTGGAGGGCTCCACTGACACGATTGTGTGCCAGGGCAACCTGAAGTGGAGCCACCCGATGCCCCGCTGCTCCCGCGAGGGTGAGTGAGGGGGCGATTCCTCACGTGGAGAGATGGGGATTCTCACGGGGTGGGGAAGAAGGCGGAGGGGATTCTCATAGAATGGGGAAGAGGGCGGAGGGGATTCTCATAGAATGGGGAAGAGGGCGGAGGGGATTCTCATAGAATGGGAAGAGGGCGGAGGGGATTCTCATGGGGTGGGGAAGAAGGCGGAGGGGATGCTCACAGTTCTCACTGCCAAAACTGCCAAATCGACCAACGAATCAGAGAAGTGCAGTCCGCCTGCCCGCATACCGAACACGGTGGTGGTTCGAGCCCCGTCTGAGGCGCCCGAGTACGCATCGGGGGACCAGTTCGTGTACGCCTGCGCGCCTGGCTACCGGTCTGACCGGCCCGACCTGACCGTCTCTGCCATCTGCACCCGCGGCCAGTGGAATATGAGGGATATTGTGTGCTCAGGTGAGGCATACATGTATTGTGTGCTCAGGTGAGGCATATTGTGTGCTCAGGTGAGGCATATTGTGTGCTCAGGTGAGGCATATTGTGTGCTCATCCACTCTCTCCCTCTCTCCACCATCTCCCCTTCATCCACTCTCTCCCTCTCTCACCCATCTCCCCTTCATCCACTCTCTCCCTCTCTCACCCATCTCCCCTTCATCCACTCTCTCCCTCTCTCACCCATCTCCCTTTCATCCACTCTCTCCCTCTCTCACCCATCTCCCCTTCATCCACTCTCTCCCTCTCTCACCCATCTCCCCTTCATCCACTCTCTCCCTCTCTCACCCATCTCCCCTTCATCCACTCTCTCCCTCTCTCCACCATCTCCCCTTCATCCACTCTCTCCCTCTCTCACCCATCTCCCTTTCATCCACTCTCTCCCTCTCTCACCCATCTCCCCTTCATCCACTCTCTCCCTCTCTCACCCATCTCCCTTTCATCCACTCTCTCCCTCTCTCACCCATCTCCCCTTCATCCACTCTCTCCCTCTCTCACCCATCTCCCCTTCATCCACTCTCTCCCTCTCTCACCCATCTCCCCTTCATCCACTCTCTCCCTCTCTCACCCATCTCCCTTTCATCCACTCTCTCCCTCTCTCACCCATCTCCCCTTCATCCGTTCTCTCCCTCTCTCACCCATCTCCCCTTCATCCACTCTCTCCCTCTCTCACCCATCTCCCCTTCATCCGTTCTCTCCCTCTTCGGCGCCCGCAGTGGTGAGCTGCGGCCACCCTGGCGACCCAGCCAACGGGAAGCACCTGAACTGGAACTACACCTACCAGCAGAAGGTGTCATATTTCTGCTTCGAAGGCTACCGGCTCACCTGCCGCTCTGAGACGGAAAAAATTTCCGACTGTAAGACCCAGACAAAATCTGTTAACTATTTTCTCAGCATGCTACTATTGTCAACAATCAGTAGTGTAATTCGAAAAAATTTCCACATCTTTATTACAGGCCAAGTCCGCACCTGCAATGCCGACGGACGCTGGAGTGGCAGCGTGCCCGAGTGCAAAAGTGAGCTGGCAAAGGGATCTTTACGGTTGCTGTACTGTTTTCCCTTTATCCTCAAGGCTGCTCAATTGCCCTTTAATAAAAGGCAGCAAGCATGTCATGTATGAAGGGGCCGCCTGTCTACTCTTGCTAATCATCAGGCACAGGACACAAACTACATTACACAGAATACAGGAAACAGGACACAGGACACAGGACACAGAATACAGGACACAGGACACAGGATGCAGGACACAGGACACAGGACACAGAATACAGGACACATGACACAGGTCACAGAATACAGGACACAGGACACAGGACACAGGACACAGGACACAGGACGCAGGACACAGGACACAGGACACAGGAAACAGGACACAGGACACAGGATACAGAACGCAGGACACAGGACACAGGAAACAGGACACAGGACACAGGAAACAGGACACAGGACACAGAACACAGGATACAGAACGCAGGACACAGGACACAGGAAACAGGACACAGGACACAGAATACAGGACACAGGACACTGGACACAGGATACAGGACAAAAGACACAGGACACAGGACACAGAATACAGGACACAGGACACTGGACACAGGATACAGGACAAAAGACACAGGACAAAAGACACAGGACACAGGACTCAGGACACAGGACACAGGACACAGGACACAGGACACAGGACTCAGGACACAGGACACAGGATACAGGACACAGGACACAGAATACAGGACTCAGGACACAGGACACAGGACACAGGACACAGGACACAGGACACAGGACTCAGGACACAGGACACAGGATACAGGACACAGGACACAGAACACAGAATACAGGACTCAGGACACAGGACACAGAATACAGGACACAGGACACAGGACACAGAACACAGTATACAGGACACAGGACACAGGACACAGAACACAGGACACAGGACACAGAACACAGTATACAGGACACAGGACACAGGACACAGGACACAGGACACAGGACACAGAACACAGAACACAGGACACAGAACACAGAACACAGGACACAGGACACAGGACACATTACAAAATGAGAATGCGACCATCCCCGCATTGCAGGCATTCAATGCCCGAACCTGCGCAACCCACCAAACGGGATGGTCAGCAAAGGCTGGAACTTCGTCAATAGCGTAGTTCAGTACAGCTGCCATGCTGGCTACCGGCTGGTGGGCACCGCCAGCAGGATGTGCCGCCGGAACGGCACCTGGGATGGCGAGGTGCCGCGCTGTGTTGTGCAGGACTGCGGACCGCCGCCTTTCGTGGCCAACGCCTACCGGGTTCAGGTTGGGTGCCCCGCTGCGAATTGATGCGGATGATGATGATGATGATGATGATGATGATGATGATGATGATGATGATGATGATGATGATGATGATGATGATGATGATGATGATGATGATGATGATGATGATGATGATGATGATGATGATGATGGTGATGCTGGTGATGATGATGATGATGATGATGATATTCTTACTCCCTGTTGCAGGTGACCAGTACAAAGTACAAGGCCCGGGTCACGTACACCTGTCTGCCGGACGCCAAGCTGGAAGGCGAGAACGGCGGTCAGATCATCTGCCAGACGGACGGCCGCTGGGTGCCGGCGCCTCCGAAGTGCCGCAGCCACTGCAAGGTGCCGACCATCGCCTGGGGCAAGGCACTGATCGGCCGGCCAGACGGGCCCCCCGCTGTGAACAAAGTGCCCTCGGACACGACCCTGTGGGTGCGCTGCGACGAGAACTACCAGCTGCGGAGGACTCTGTACCCCAGATGCGACAACGGCACCTGGACCGGGATACCCTCTTGCGTGCCCAGTGAGGATTTTGCTTCCACTGCTAGACTGGGGACCGATCAGGGGTTGCAGGGAATGTACACTCCTCGTATAACAGGGCATAAAGTGAAGCGTATAAACCCTGACTTAACGATTAATAATCGTTGCAGAGGACTGCAACGACCGGCCTCCACTGGTGAAGAACGGCATTGCCAGGTTCTACGGGACCAAGCACAATGACCGGGTGATCTACTCCTGCTACGTTGGTTATGAAGCCGTTCGAGGGTCCAGCGTTCTCACCTGTCGCTACGGCAGGTGGGTTGGCACTCCGCCTGTCTGCACCAAGAGTGAGTCGGCTTTGAAAGCTCAACAACAACAACACTCATTTTGGTGCCGCAGACACTCATTTTTGTACCGCAGACACTCATTTTGGTACCGCAGACACTCATTTTGATACCGCAGACACTCATTTGATACCGCAGACACTCATTTTGATACCGCAGACACTCATTTGATACCGCAGACACTCATTTTGATACCGCAGACACTCATTTTGATACCGCAGACACTCATTTTGGCGCCACAGACACTCATTTTGGCACTGCAGGCACTCATTTTGGCACTGCAGGCACTCATTTTGGCGCCGCAGGCACTCTTCCTATCGCATGCTATATAATTTGCTAACATAGGAATCGCAGCTTCAATAGTACATTTGCCTAAGTTGTTGGTGCAGTGTTTTATGGCTCAAACAGCCTACTTATATCGGCAGTAAGCGCGCATAGCAAGATGGGAAGACATCCACCAGAATCCCGCCCGAAATTGCAGAGAAATGCCCGTGGATTGAGTCGCCGGCCGGAGTAGAGAAGTGGCTGATCGGGCCGGAGGGCATCAAGAACCAGTGGACTCGGCCGCAGACAACCTCGGACAACGAGGAGCTCGTCCAGTTCCAGTGCATCGGCAAGGGCATGGCGCTCCGTGGCCACACCCACGCCATCTGCCTGAACGGCCAGTGGCGGCCGCCCGGCAGTCCTCGCTGCGTCAGGCAGATGCACAAGCAGATCCCGCACGACTGGTTGTTCTACAGGGTAGGCAAGCGCTGAGCAGTGCGAGTTGATCACAGAGCATCCTCATAAACTAACTTGGACCATACTGGACATTGGCTTGTCAAATCCACAAGATTCCTATATTGCGTAAGCGCTTGCAGGCTTTTTTTAACGCTCGCTCTCTCTATCGAGCATGTTTACCATAAATCTCTACCATAATTTCATCTGAGGCTCGCTGTCATTTTGGTCTAAATATATCCGGCCTAGTGAAAAAACATGTACTTTTCAATGTCGTGCAATACAAGGTATTTGCCTTGTTTGCCTTGCAATACAGGTGTAAGGGGTTGTAGCCTTAGTGGTTGGAGAGTCGAACTCACGACTGAAAGGTCGGGGGTTCGATTCCTGATCCACTCGGAACAACTTGTGTCCTTGAGCAAGACACTTAACTCTGCATTGCTACAGTTCACCCAGCTGTAAAATGGGTGCCAGCATTAGCTGGGGTAATTGAGGGTGTGTGTGGCGACCCCCCCAGTCCTTGGACTGAACAGCCGTACGCAGCCTTCAGATGCGCCGCGCAATAGCTGCGGCTGAGCTGTCGGTCTGCCCGATTGGGGCAGGTGAATCAATTGCCCGGCAAGAATTTTCGAACACATGATTTTTGCTACCAAGATTAGTCAATTCAAAAAAGGTTCTTCTTAAACTTTTCAGACCTTACATTTTAACAATGTACCATAGATTACGAACAAAAAGGAACAACACTTGAAGAATACAGATTCCATCTGACACACTTACGAGCTAGTTGGTATCTTTGCGGAGGGAATAACTATTTAATGGGTAGTGTAGTCAGCAGTAGGCTGTATCAGCATCAGCAGTTGCAGTATGCTGACAGCGCATTCAGAACACGGACTGGCACTCGCAGATGTAGCTAGAACTCCAGTTGCATGGGAAGTCGTCAATCCCAGATGAGAACAAACGGTACAGAGCCGTGCAGCCAGCATATGAGAATCCAAAGTCCGGCTGACCTTCCTGCCAAAGTCCGGAGTCCACCGAGTTGCCGCAGTCTTCCCAGAACCAGCCTTTGGTCTTGGGCTCGGACGCGGCCGTCTGGCGGCCTCCTAGGAAAAAGTTTTCAGTTGGTTTGTCTTCAGGGCGCAGCTGCATCAGGTGGCTCACTTCAGCAGCATCCATGGCGTCTGCGAACTTCGACAGTCCGGGATCTGCTCGGCATCTCGTCTGAGCGAAACCCCAGCTGACTGACTCATTCGTGACCACCTTGTACGATGTGCCGTATCTCGTGTGCTCGTATCCGGACGGACACAGGCGACCCGGAGGTACGCCGGGCAGAGACCTCACATACACAGTCACCTGGTGAGTGCAGCTCGGCACAGACTGCACACGGTGACTGCACGCATCGAACAGGAACAGCTTGCACTGACAGGCTCCAGCTGTCAGTACTGAGAAGGCCTGACACTTGTCCTTCCTAGCGCAGACGTTGCTGCATTCGAGCGGAGTGCACAGACCGGACACGATGCTGGTGAAGTCGGAGCTCACGCAGTCCAGTCCGGTGGTTTGGTGGAATTTCAGCCTGGCGGAGCTGCAGGACTCGGACAGCACCGCAGAGACCAGAGCAGCGACCTGAAGCAGTTGGGGCAGAAGCATCTTGTGAGACAGTCAGTATCTGAGGACACTTTGAAAAGCAGAGAAGAATATTTCCAGTCCAAAGGATTTGCCTACCGCTCGGATCGGGAGCGATACAAGGAGCGAATCTGTCGATGACATTTGCTTTTATGGTACATGCAACTGGCTTGCATTTGGTCTGGGGTTATGTCAGCTTTTGCTGACTGCATCTATTTGACAAGAACAATCAGTAAAGCGGCACCAGTAGCTACAGAATGTTTGTCTTACTAAAACTTTCCGAGTGAGGTGGGAATCGATGTATAATGAAACCTTGTTGGATTTGAGTGCTTGTCTGAGCTGCCAGTCTCACTCAGCAAACACGTGCTTAGATCCACTGCTCTAACGTTTTTT
>NIVC01001578.1:0-26073 GCA_002269645.1 Macrostomum lignano | reverse complement strand
ACAGGGGAATGAAGACGGGGGAATGAAAACAGGGGGATAAGACAGGAGAATGAAGACAGGGGAATGAAGACGAGGGAATGAAAACAGGGGAATGAAGACAGGGGAATGAAGACTGGGGAATTAGGACTGGGGAATGAAAACAGGGGAATGAAAACAGGGGAATGAAGACAGGGGAATGAATACGGGGGAATGAAGACGGGGGAATGAAGACGGGGGAATGAAAACAGGGGGATGAAGACAGGAGAAGAGACAGGGGAATGAAAACAGGCGAATGAAGTCAGGGAATGAAGACAGGGAATGAAGACGGGGAATGAAGACAGGGGAATCACGCCGTGGAAAAGATAAAGAATGGCTGTGTTTTGCTACCACACATTAAGCTTCTTCCACATTGCATCCTTGCATCACAGCTTCAAACCAGTGGAGTCTTGCGGTGCCCGATCATCGACAACTGTAGACCGACAAGACAAACAGAACTAAACGGTCAAACCAAAGGCGAACAAAGACTAGCAAACCGGTTCAGGTAATCACCCGGTTCGGGGACAGCCAGCTGCCGCCGCCGCCTGCGCCTCAGCTAACGGGCAGCGACAAAGACATCATAGACGGCCAGCATCGACAGAACAAAGACTTGTTCGCAGAGAAGCCGCTAGCACGTCGCGCAGTGATTTCAACAGTTGAGTCCCGTGAGGCCTTTAGGGAGGTGCCGGAGTCGTACTTCACCATGACGCCCAACCGCACAGGCGGGGTGCGGCGGTGCGTCAGGTAAGCCGGCGCCAGACTTGCGCTAGTCGGGCGCAACGGATTTCCCGCCACAGCGCCCCAGCTAGCGGATGCGGCGCCTGAGCTGGCTATTGGTCAGACCAAATCTATGCTGGACAGCTGAGCTGGCGGATCCTTCGGCTGTGAGTGCTGCTGTATTAATTTCGGAATTGATAGCATATGAGAGTAGAGAGAGGAGATGCTAGAGTAGAGAAGAGAGAGGTGAGAGTAGAGGGGAATAGTGAGTAGAGAGGAGACAGGGGAGAGTAGAGAGGGGAGAGGGTGAGAGTAGAGAAGGGAGATGGTAGAGTAGAGAGGGGAGATGAGAGAGAGTAGCGATGGGGAGGGTGAGAGTACAGGGGAGAGATGGTAGAGAAGAGAGGGGGCGGGAGAGAGGGGAGAGGGTGAGAGGGGCCAAAGAAATAGGTGCCGTGAAGAGAGCAGAGTTCACGCGTTGCAGTAGCGGCTCGTAGATGCACGCAGCCAGAGCACCACAACCCCGCACTGCTCCCAGACGGTGCTCACCGGAGCGCAGCCCAGCTCCAAAGAGGCGGCAGCCGCGGCTGCCCAAGCCGCCGACCTCGAAGCGCAGCGCCGCAGCCGTCAAATTGTCGAGTTCGATCACGCAGGCGAGGGCGCGCTGCCGTCAGCTAGGGAGGCCGCCATTCTCAGCCGACTCCGCGCTCGCTCGTCTGTCCAACAGAAACAACAGCAGCAGCAGCAGCAGCAGCAACAGCCACTGAGACGAGAGCTTACGGCCTCGGACTACGCCTCGCTCGTCCCCATTGCTGAGTCGCTGGACTCCCTACGCAGGTCGAACACGCAGCCAGAATGGGACGCCGTTCAGGAGCCGTCGAAGTCAAGGACAGCAAAAGCCGTGACCAGCTCGAAGCCAACGGAGATCAGGCGGGGGAGCCGCCCGCGGCGAGCCGCTCCGCCGCTGCTGGCTCGCCCGGAACCGGCGGCCGCCACTTTCTCGCCGCGTCGAGATCAGGAGGCGGACGCCAGCCTGGTTGTATCCACCCTGACCGCGCCGACGGTGCGCGAAGAAGCTTCGCAGTCGGCGTCCGCGGCGGCCGCCGGGGTCCGGCGGGTCACCACCGGGCGGGCCCTCTCGTCGTCGTCGTCGACAAATCGACGCCAGATTGTCGGTGGCGGCGAAGGCTACTTGTCCATCGTGAGCTCGGTGAATCCCGGCCGCCTCTGGTCCACCGGCGGCGTCGTTCTTCCGGCTCAGCAGGCGCCGCTGCCGCCGACGCAGCCGCGGCCGCCGCCTCCTCCGGTCTCGTCGGCGCCGCTGCCGTCAACGCCGAGGGAGGAGGCGGCGCCGCCGCCAGAGCTGAGCGCAGCCTCCACTGTGTCACTGACCTCAACGAAGAACTCCGACTGCTTCAAGGAGACGGCAGTGGTGAAGATTCCCAGAGCCGACTGACAATAAAACGGTTGGAATGCGCAAAACACGCTACTGAACCTGCTGAGTAGTTTTGCCAAATCTACTCTTTGATCATTTTCGTCGATTTGCTCCGTTGCATCGTCGCAAATGAATGTTTTTTTAATGATGATGCTTATCTCCGAGTCCCTGATGCTAAGTTTTATGTTTTAGTATATCGGAGCCTCGAACAAAGTTTGAATTTTTAGACCATTGCAGCACTAGGTTACAGACTACTAACTGCGGAGATCAGGAAGGGTGCCGCAGACCCTGTGTTACACGCAGCCTGGCTCAAATCAAAGCGAGACCATCTGGTCATTTAAATATTTTCTCCATTAAAAGCCAATTTGCCCATAAATGACACCTGCTCATCTAAGCTCTCTTTAATCCAGAAATTTCTAGTTGTTGTCCTGATCAGCTCTCCAGCAGCTCATTCATCTGTGCTGACAGCAGCTGGGGACCAGTTAATTTGTAAATCGATCAAAAAATCTGAAATCTGAAACGATTTGCGATGCATATTCGAGTGGACAGCAACAACTGCACGCTGACAGGGCCACAGAGCTTTGTACTCAGCATGATGTAACTAACATATTGACGTAGCAATATTCTCGGAGGAAGAGAATAAAGTAACTATAGACTAATTAAGACAGTTTCGGAGTTTCGGCTGCATCAATAGGTTGAGCAGTATTTAGGGTTTAAGGTGTAGCTAAGATGTGGCGCTGGTGTGTTAAGGCAGCTTAAGGTGGCGCATCGTGAATCAGTGTAAGCACCATCATGCAAATAAGTGTTCTCACAAGTGTGCTCACAAGTGTGCTCACAAGTGTGCTCACAAGTGTGCTCACAGCCTACTGAAAATATTGCAAATTTAGGAGAAATGAGATAAATTTAAGACCCACACTAAGACAGACACCGAGACAGACACTGAGACAGACACTAAGACAAAAACTAAGACAGACACTGAGACAGACACTGAGACAGACACTGAGACAGACACTGAGACAGACACTGAGACAGACACTGAGACAGACACTGAGACAGACACTGAGACAGACACTGAGACAGACACTGAGACAGACACTTAGACAGACACTTAGACAGACACAGAGACAGACACTTAGACAGAAACTGAGACAGACACTGAGACAGACACTGAGACAGACACTAAGACAAAAACTAAGAGACACAGACAAAAACTAAGACACAAACTATGACAGACACTAAAACAAAAACTAAGACACACACTATGACAGACACTAAGACAGATTCTGGGGCACAAAGAAAGACTCATTTAGAAGTTTAGAAGAACAGAAGGATCAGAATAGATGGAGGCTACACTAAGCAGATGTCATTAGCTGAGGCATTAATTTGCACTCGGTTTTATGTGCTGCTTGAGAAGTTTTTTCCCTTTTTTAGGTTTCTGGCATACATAACTCGTCTGAAGCTTGGATTCTGCCGAATCACTAAAAGCAGCACTCTATAGCACTTTTTCCGTAGTCTGCAAAATTCCTTAGGCTACTACATCGTTTAGTCACATGGTCAGAACTAAAGGCAAGCATTATAAAAAACCCGAAAAGGCACTGGTTCCCTCACTTTTTTCTGGGCTTTCTGGGTCGTCTCGTTGGGAATTGCTTTTAGCTATGCAAACGTTCCAATATCCCATGCAATTTGATAATATTCTGTGTCAACTCGCAGGTGTGAATTTGCAAACATAAAAAGTGCCTGCCTCTGTGCCTTCTTAAACTAGCAGTCTACTCGTAGTCTACCCGATGTTTGCCGAGTCCACTGTCTATATATTCGCTCACATTTCCCACAATCGTGTCAGCTCCGAGCCGTAGGCAAATCCTTTGGACTGGAAATATTCTTCTCTGCTTTTCAAGCTGTCCTCAGATACTGACTGTCTCACAAGATGCTTCTGCCCCAACTGCTTCAGGTCGCTGCTCTGGTCTCTGCGGTGCTGTCCGAGTCCTGCAGCTCCGCCAGGCTGAAATTCCACCGAACCACCGGACTGGACTGCGTGAGCTCCGACTTCACCAGCATCGTGTCCGGTCTGTGCACTCCGCTCGAATGCAGCCTCGCCTGCGCTAGGAAGGACAAGTGTCAGGCCTTCTCAGTGCTGACAGCTGGAGCCTGTCAGTGCAAGCTGTTCCTGTTCGATGCGTGCAGTCACCGTGTGCAGTCTGTGCCGAGCTGCACTCACCAGGTGACTGTGTATGTGAGGTCTCTGCCCGGCGTACCTCCGGGTCGCCTGTGTCCGTCCGGATACGAGCACACGAGACACGGCACCTCGTACAAGCTGGTCACGAATGAGTCAGTCAGCTGGGGTTTCGCTCAGACGAGATGCCGAGCAGATCCCGGACTGTCGAAGTTCGCAGACGCAATCGACCTCGAAGAAGCCGAGTACCTGGTTTCTCTGAAACAGCAGCTCACAGACAGCTCATTCTCGTACTTCATCGGTGGTTACGGATATTCGAACTCGCTTTCCAGCTGGGTTTGGGCTGCCTGCAGTCAGCCTCTCGTGTCCTCGGTGTGGCATGAAGCGGAGCCCAACGGCGGCTCAGCCCGGCACTGCACCAGCCTTTATCGCGGCTACCGCGCAGGAGGCATCGACGACACGAGTTGCAGCTGGAGTCTGCGGTACATCTGCGAGTGCCAGTCAGTGTTCTGACAGTGGGACAGGCAGTGAAGCTGGACCCCAGTTGCCTTGACTTGCGAAGGGAAAGGCGTTCCGAATGCAAAAATATTTTTTAGATCCCCGTTTTGATATTTGAAATGTTATCCTATTTCATTCACCTGTTAGCGAATTGGCGTGCAAGCTACTATCAGTTAAGTAGTATAAAACGCTACACATTCGGTTGCTTTCACAAGACCTAAATTTCACAAAGCCAAAAAAGTTCCATGCACCCATCTTTCCAACGCCAATATCTTCACAAGACATAATTTTCATAAGACGTAACCAGTCGAAAGACTTGAGAAGACTCGAATACTAATATTATATATTTTACCAAGTCATTGAAAGCAGTAATACTAATGATTATATGGTTAGTGATATTGTAACAATAATATGCTTCACAATCATGTTCTTATTAATAACACCTGGCAGTACCAATAAAACGATTTTAATATTAACGGTTGAATTTCGATAGTGATATGAATTTTTTGCCTAAAAGCACTCATGATGTCCAGATGCAATGACGTTGAGTCTAAATACAGCTTCAATGAAGTGGATGGCAACCAAACATGTGTTGGGTGGTAACAGTAGAAGTTCGACATCTCTGGCTTATTTCAGAGCACTGTCTCATGGGATTTCATTCAGCCAACGCACTGTAAAGGCTTCTTCGGGTGCTTTTAATGCAGCCAAGTATGAGGGCTTTAGAAAAAATGTCTGGACTGCGCACTGTGAACGACCAGCAATTTTCACATGAGCTGAAATTTCGGTCAAAGCTTCTTGTACAGCTTATAACAAATTAAATTTTCACTTCGCTTTAGCCGTCTCTGCCAGCGTTGACGTGCCTGACTGAAGTGACGTCCGAAATCCGATCAGGATTTTATTGACGGACGCATTGGTTCGTTTGGGTGACTGAAAAATCAGCAGCTTAAAATTTAAAGTGCAATTGTACATCTACATTACTGTCAATAATCTCTTTCCTCTTTGTTTCTGTGATACGCTTTTTCTAGTCCTCAAATAGATTCTCAGTCGTCTTCAATGACGATACATTAAATAGTTTCAGTAGGTTAATCAAATCGAGCTTTTGGTGCATTGACATTGCCATAGCCTTCTCAGATGCACCATCTATTGAAGCAACTTTTGTCAGGTTGTTCAGGTCAGATCATGGCCGGATATGCAGACATTATCGTTCGAAAGAGGCCCAAGTAGAGAACTTCTTGTCGCTTTGATTCCTTCAACACAGGTTGTCTTCTCGAGCTTCTGCAAATCCTTGGTCCGATTTCGTCAGTGCAACTTCTTCCTGGCCAGGTCCGTCAGTCTCCGGTAACAATTCGAAGAGTCGATCTTGCTTGCCTCGTCGAGATCTTCGTCAAAATCGCCAGAGACACCCAGTTGCTCATCAACCAGCGCCGTCACTCCATGCCAGTCCAAAGCCTGTTCTATCTCCGTGCCGTAAGACCCGAAATCATTCCGTTTGGAAATTTAGAGAGGTCAATAAGTCCAGTGGTTCGAGACATTTTCGGCTCCTGTCTTTCTCGTCTCGTCTGTCTGTCTGGCCAAACGCAACCTTTTATAATCTCTTATGGTCTTAGTCTATGGTAAAACTCAAGCTTCCTGCATGAGAACCCATGTCAAGCTGTCTTTCCCCTCCTAGCCGTGCGGTTAATTCCAATCCATCTATGTCTATGGCTAAAAGCAGTGAGAAGGCTTCAATTAATATATCACTTGGTTCAGAGTGGGTAAATAGTCTATGGCACGAGTGCGTTAACGCGTGGGCTAAACTCGCGGCTAGAGTAACATAGGCTTTTTTGTCTATGGCTAAACCCTACGGGGGCAAAGACCAAACCTTTCGGTCTTTGAACGTGAAAAGGTGTAGTGGTTCTTGTTAGCGAAATGTGTGGTTGGAGCTCTTTTAACTGTACAATTCGAAACGCAACGAGAGTGGGATTATAGGATTTAGGGCCGTGGGGATGGCCCGATTCCCGCTAATTAAGAGACACACAAATCCCTCAAGCAGACGGCAGCTTTGCCTCTTACCCTTTTGCATAATCCCCTAAATACCGGCTCGACTGCTTTTAAAATCATTTGAGAATAGCGGCGCCCTTGCCTGCACGCAGTCAGTGAATACGGTTGGCTTTGACTCGCGCCATATATTTTAGCTTTTTCTTGCTTGCCCGCACTGCCCTTGCTTTACATTCGCATTGCAAATCACTGAAGTAGATCTGATAGTGTTTGACAATCATTTTACAAGCAGCTGAGATCACATTATTCACCTAATTGGCCTAGGATCAAAAGAGTTTTCTGTTTATCCTGGCAAAGTTGCGCGTTTTGCAAAGGGTAGAAAAAAGAGCTAAGAACGAGCATTCTCGAATGATTAGCGACATGCTTCGCCCAAGGACCACTGTAGCTGTAGTAGACGACTACTACTGAAGCCTACTACAGTGGTCCATGGTTTCACCTCGCGTCAGGTATCGTCAGGCTCATAAGGAATTAGAAACGATTATGATTGATGTATTATTTTTATATAGATATAGATAGAGAGAAAGGGAGAGGGGAGAGAGAGGGGTAGAGAGTGAGGGAGGGAGAGAGGTAAAGAGAGAGAGAGGGAGAGGGAGGGAGAGGGAGAGAGAGGGGGAGAGGGAGAGAGAGAGGAGAGAGAGGAGCTTATGAGAGAGAGAGAGGGTACGTACTAGCCCAATGATTGGGAAGTTGCTTATTTATAACAGGCTTTCGGGATTTTATGTACAGGGCCTCAAACACATTTAAACTGTACTCATTTGAGCAATTGTGGATAGTAGAAAACTTCTTATCGATTTGGCTGTCACAGAATTCTTTGCATATCACGAGGTGGTCGTGCACAGCCAACATCTTTTGCCTATGTTCTCCACTTCTCACCTACAGGTGTCTAGCAGTTTCACATATGCAGGATGATACTCTGCATGATCATCAGATCATCAAATTGAAAGCTTTTCTGGTAGCGGAGAGTTACCAGAGTTAAAATTTTAAATACTTATTACTGAAGGCTTTGATAAAGGCTATTTTTGAACTGTAGAGAAGCAGACCCATAGAAAGTACAGTATTGTGCTCAGGAGTCAGAGGAATGGGCAGAATTGCCATGACCATGCTAAGGTATTTGTATTCATTTTTCGTATTTCTCTTATCTGACCACTATAGCTATTATAAATTCCCCGCGGCTCGACTACCGAAACTTATTATCTTCATCAAATTGGCGGGTGGCGGCGCAGCCCAAGCTCTGAGGAGAGTCTCTTTGGTGCAGATGGGGATTAAGAAATCCGACAACTTCTGCATTTCAATGCGCGGCTTGCGGACGGCTTTTAATCAGATCTACTGAGCCCCCCTCTCTCTCTTTCTACTGAGTTCCGTCTGCTCTGGCTTTGATCTGTTGCCTGCAGGAGTGCATCACACTCAGCTAAGATACTTTATATATACTGAAGTCTGTTGCACAGCAATCGCATCGAGTTTTATGGCTAATTTTCCATTGCGCGAGTGATGAAGTAGTTATAATATGTAATCTTTTGTTAGCCGTTTTGTTAGCTTTGATCACATCGAAAGTGTTTGGGAGGTAGATTAGTAGCATTGATTTTCTGGATTTCTCGAAGCGCAGCTTCTCTAAACGTAGGGCGCCGGCATCGTCTTGGGCTTCCTGCTGCTGCTGCTCATTGGCGTCGTCACTGTCCATCCTGGTCCTTCGTTTCACAGTAGGGTTCTATTGCTTGCCACGTCAGTGGTAAGTTAGGCTTGTCCAACTACGCTCTGCTACCAAAAATTGTACTGTAGAAATGAAAAGACCGATGGTCCGCCAAAAACTATTTGGAGCTGAGGCTCAATCGAGACGATATCAAAACGTAAACCGTAGACCGTACACAGGGCTAATAAGCCTTCTCAATTATATATATATTTATTGCAGTCAGTCAGAATCAGCCAGTGTGGAGGGGGGTGGGAGAGATGGGCCTGAGCTAAATCAGCGTACATAGAAAATTGAATAATAAACACGTACGTACATTAAATCACGCAGTGGAATTGGAAAGAAAATCAATGCTACTAATCTACCTCCCAAACAGAAAGCCCCCCCGGGACATTTAGGCTGCTTGCATTTTAAGTTAATTAAAACTCTTAAGTAAGTTATTCTTCTTCCGGGGGTCAAACTCAAAACGGTCTGGTGTCCAGACCATTCGGTTAAATTAAGTCTTCTTGTGCAACCCTGGTGCAAGGACCACTAGTAGAAGTTACGGTTGTATCAATCAGGATAGCAATTGTACGATTCAGCTAAATATTGCAGTTATTTGAAGGCTCGCTTTACGAGTATTCAGCTATGCTACACTAGCTAAACTTACGTGTATTCAGCTATGCTACACTAGCTAAACTTACGTGTATTCAGCTATGCTACACTAGCTAAACTTACGTGTATTCAGCTATGCTACACTAGCTAAACTTACGTGTATTCAGCTATGCTACACTAGCTAAACTTACGTGTATTCAGCTATGCTACACTAGCTAACTTACGAGTATTTAGCTATGCTACACTAGCTGAACTTACGTGTATTCAGCTATGCTACACTAGCTGAACTTACGTGTATTCAGCTATGCTACACTAGCTGAACTTACGTGTATTCAGCTATGCTACACTAGCTAAACTTACGTGTATTCAGCTATGCTACACTAGCTATAACTTACGTGTATTCAGCTATGCTACACTAGCTAACTTACGAGTATTTAGCTATGCTACACTAGCTATAACTTACGTGTATTCAGCTATGCTACACTAGCTAACTTACGAGTATTTAGCTATGCTACACTAGCTATAACTTACGTGTATTCAGCTATGCTACACTAGCTAACTTACGAGTATTTAGCTATGCTACACTAGCTATAACTTACGTGTATTCAGCTATGCTACACTAGCTAACTTACGTGTATTCAGCTATGCTACACTAGCTAAACTTACGTGTATTCAGCTATGCTACACTAGCTAAACTTGCTTTGCAGCAACAACATGTACATGTAGCAACATAAGGTTCAATGGTAACTTCTAGTGGTCCTTGCCCTGGTTCCGCTCAACGGGAGTTCTTTTCTGAATAAATTTCCTGTTTCTCTCCGGCCCCGGCGCACTACGCCATATTTGTCCCACCTTTCCGCCCGGAGAGTCTTGCACTACAACCAATTGCCCTGAACCTTAATTTGAGGCAGCGAGTGCGCAATTTTGTTATGTACGCAATACTTCGTTGCTTTTTCTTTGCCTTGAAATACTCGCCTGCTTCTGCCCCTCTGGTGCAAACGTTCTCGTATAGATTTTCATCCCAAATTTCTCTGACTGACTGGGCTAAAGATTTTCCACCTCATTGTATCTCGGGTTTTGAGCAAGAGTTGAGTCACTTCCGAGTATCGAGTACTGAGCAGCCTAACCCAGGGGTGACCGAGTACACAGCACCGCGAGTACAGATTACTCGCCCAGCCCTGGTTTCGAGGTAAATCAACAGGCCAAAGTTTCTCCCAGATACCAAAGATGGAAATTCCTGCAACCTCAGAGCAGCTTCCTAATTTCTTGCGCTCTACCATCTCTAAAGGTGATGTGGCACGTGCGTTGCTCGACAGTTCCAACTTGACAGGATGTCCTGAAAACACTTCGCCTTAAAATGAGGTCCTCCATCTCACCAAGACATTTCTCCACGAAAGTTCGACGCACCGCCTTACTCGGTTTCTTTGCTCTACCATCTTTTGGCATCATTGTTGCATCCGTAAATGTTTCTAGAGTGTTTGCTTTCTGAACTTCTTTGGAACCAGATGTCGTCATCGAGCAAATAAAAAACCGTCTTACAACGCAAAACTCGTAGAGAAAGATGTCAACTCAACAAGGTCGACGTTTCTTCCGTACATGTAGGTTAGCTCTGTGACTGGATCGACTGGTAGCAAAGATTCGCTAACTTCAACTGTTGCTTATTGGTATTTGCTTCGAATTTTTGAGAAGATGATACAACGGAGGCAACCGTTGCATTGCTCTGGTTCGGCGTTGGCCGTCTGCGCATTGTATTGGATTGTAATTTGCTTTAGTGTGGAGTTGGTCGTTACGAGCGTAGTCCTTGGTTTCCTGAATACGCTTTGTCACCAAGGATTAGTGCGGCTCGGCTCTTCTTCTTTGCGTTACTCTTGAAGCTTCTCCACAACGCTTGTGTCGCGGTGTCGGGTGACGATTCTATCACTCAGCATGAATTCTTTGTGTTGCATGCAGCATTTCATTATACCTGCTCTCCAGTTCCTGGAGGCTCGTGAACCAAACTGTGAAGCAGTCACCTCGTCTGTGATTAAATCTTTCATTAAATCGATACTCTTGACATACCTGGGTCAGCTGCAGGGCTGTGTCCCCCAAGAGGGACACAGGAAGGGGGGGGTTTCACAAACTCGAAATTTCACAACGTCGAAAAGTAAACTATTTCACAAGGTCGAAATTTCACAACATCGAAAACTTAAGCAAGAGACTTCATAATGTCGAAATTTCACAAGGTCGAAATTTCATAACATCGAAAACTCAAATAGCAGCCACTTTCACAAGGTCGAAACTTCACAAGGTCGAAATTTCACAACGTAGAAAACTACTGTATGGTTCTTGTTACATAAAATTTTCGACATTGTGAAGTTTCGACCTTGTGAAAGTGGCTGCTATTTGAGTTTTCTACGTTGTGAAATTTCGACCTTATGAAGTCCTTTGCTAAAGTTTTCGATGTTATGAAATTTCGACCTTGTGAAAGCACCCCACAGGAAGGTTGGGGGAATAAAAATGGAAATCCGAGATGGAAAAACAGGAGAGTCCCGGTGCGTCACCAGCTGGCACAGTAGCCCCGTGGTACACAAGTTGTTCCCAGTCTCAGATGAAGACGTTCCCCATGATGTCACTTCCACCATCCGTTCAGGCAAAATAAATGAAACAAGTGGGAAAAATGGGGACTTCTAGCCATTTATTTCAACTAATCAAGCCCACGAAAATATTGAAACTCAGCAATTCAAATTGCCTGATTAACCAAAGAAAAAAAGCAATTACCTTCCAATTCGATGTTCTAGTCCTGCTTTTTCGTTTGACTTGAAAACAAAAACAAACAAAAAATTCATCTCAAGAAGGTAGTACGTGACTGTCAGGGGCAAAAACAAAGTTAATTAAGTCTCAGTTCTACGAAGTTCACCTTAAAAACACTCAACGGCGCCAAGATCGACTTTTTCTTGCGCGGCCACCGCCGCCGCCGCCTCGGTCGCAGCACTCGGTGCACTGATAGAAATAAGCCAGCACGCAGCCCAAGGACAGGCAGCAGTTCAGCAAGTTGCTCACCCAGAACAGGCGGTTCATCCGTTCGTAGTTGGCCAGCTCGATGAGGCGCAGCAGCAGGACCGGCAAGCACAGAGCCGCCTGGCCGACGTTCATCGATAGCAGTGCCCAGAAGGAGCGTCGGTAGCGCCAGCGCCGCCTCAGCTGCGCCAGCATCGTCGCGGAGGCCACCACGCCGACAGTCAGCGGCAGCACCGACTGCAGCGGCATCACCACGGCGGCGTTCAGCTCCGCATGCAGGCCCGGACTGGCGCCGACGCTGATCAGCAGGGGCTCGACGAGCACCGGCTGCTGACTTGGCGGCCACAAGCTGCTGTAGTCGGCACAGGCCACCCCGGCCACGCCAAGGGACTGCAGGCTGGCGCAGCTGGCGGACCCGACGGCTAGCAGCAGCCGCCAGCTGAATCTGTTCCCAACTGCGCCATCTTCGCTACCGCAGCGGCATTCGCAGTCGCACTCGCCCACCTGTCCCTCTTCGAAATCGCGCTCGTTGCGTTCGTAATGGCGGACTCCCTCCAAATTTCCAGCTGTTTCGCAGTTTCCGCGCTCAATTTCCCCTGCGTCGTCCGGCGCGCGCAGTCGCAGAACTACTTCGACTCTTTCAACATTAAGTTCACCTCGACAAAGTCGATTGTCCAGTCGACGCCGCCGGATCCGAACGATGCAACAGCAGCGGCGCCGCCAGCCAGCTTCCATCGTCGGACCGCCGGGTAGACGACTGCGGAACAGGCAGCAGCGGCGGAATGCAACGAGAGCCAGCAGCCAGTTGCGCTGGAACAGGAGCACGGACGCTAGCCACTGGTTGAGGCCGAGCCCCAGGCTGCCCGGCAGACCAATGTGCACCAGGGGGTACTCAGAGCACAGGCGGAGGCCCAGCATGGCGCCGCTGTCAACCAGCAAGCAGATGGCGATGCTCACCTCCGTAGCCAATAGTCGCCGCAGAGCGCAAACCAGCTCCGAGTCGGCGCGTCGGTTTTGCAGAGCCAGAAAGCGGCCAGCAATTGCAAGGAAGACTATGCAGCAGCTGAAGGCTAGGAACAGCCAGGCCTGGGTGTGCAGCTCCGGGCAGTCCATGCTGGTGCAGTTGCTCAAGTTACTGCTGGCTTCGCTAAGCAGAGGCTGCTCGCTGCAGTTAACGAGTCTGTAATAGAGCGGAAATTGCAGCATTTTCGAAGTTTCGGACGCGCTCAGACGCTTTCAATTGAAGCTGAATTGTTCACCTTCTGTTGTCTTTGATTTTGGAGCCCGTCATTCCGGCCATATTGCTGTCGGTTTTGGGCTTCTTCAAAGATTAGAGGCTTCTATTGGCTTGAGCCCGAGCTAGCCAATAGAGCGGGCTGTCATCATCTGCATTTGCATATCCGTAAGGCGCAATCTCGCCTCTTTCCTTTGGCTTTAATCAGACATTGGACGCGAGTAAGAATTATTTATAAAAGAATATCACAGATATTCCCATTCGTTGACTAATTATACACGTTTTTGTGATGAAGTGGAGATTAGATGAGTAGCATGCTGCCAAAATTAACACCACTATGAAGGCTTTGGCCTTTGTAAGCCCTTGATAGGCTTGTCGAGACTCAGAAAATAGAAATCAATCACTTCATACTCCAGCCTCCCACTCTTGTCAGATTGCCCCCCTCAAGGTAGCATAGATGAGGCGAGCAAGCTGGGTCCGTTTAGCTAGAGGACAGCGAGAGACAAATCGGGAAAAATTGAAAGGCGAGGATCAGCTAATCCGCCACCAAACAGCCCGTGCAAACTGTGGCTCACCAAACCAGCTCTCTCGAAATCGGCATTCCGAGTAGAAGGGGCTCCGAACCAACCTGCCAATATTTTTTTACCCGCCAATTTCGTAGCCATAGCCGATGCTGGGACTTAGATCGCATTTCGCAGGGAATTCTTGCAAGACGAGACTACATGAGAGACGAGATTATCAAATTCCTATATTTGCAAGCTTCTGGCCGTAAATGTGACTGCAAACTCTCCAATAGCGCTAATGCAGAACAGTCTTACATTAGATAAGCCGCTTTGATGCCCTAATCAGCACTGAAGTACATGACTGGCTTAAATTCTGATTTGAAATTATTGATTGATTGACTGAGTACTGTTTGGCCATTAGGTCCACTGCAATCCTCACCTTCAGCTTAGCTGTTCAACTGAGCTCACACTGCTTAGAGTAGACTTAGTTTGCGTAGATTAGATGTCCCCGCATACCTCTATCTAATTCCATTCTACAAGGTGGCTCCATCGCTCTGTGACACTTATTTTTCATTAGCTTTCTCTTCTGCAAATCTATCTGGGCATACATGTAGACTTCCGCATCAAATAATTCGGAATTCCCAGCTCAAAATTAAAGCCAAGGTCATTTCAAGTAGAAAAGCATTTCTAAAGTTTTTTTATTTCAAAGAAAAATCTTGAAAAAAAAAATAAGTTGAACGCAGAATACTCGTACTTCCAACAGTAGTTGAATTGATGGTCAAAATTTACTAGGAATTCCCGGTTTTCCCGAGGTGTGAGTCAGAATTCTGAGGGTTTTCACGGAATTCCCGGGGCTTTCCCAGAATTCCTAGAGTTTTACTGGAATTCCCCGGGGTTTCCCCAAAATTCCCGGAGGTTTCCTGGAATTTCCGGGGTTTTTCCAGAATTCCCGGATTCCTCAGATTAGGCGAGCTGAAACAAAAACAATTGATTTCCATAACGGGGCCCAAAGGTGTAGTGGGGGACAAAGCAATTGCATTTGCACTGCCACCCCCCGTGGCGACGCCCCTGCTATCATAATGATCTAAAATATTATTGACGTGTATAATAAAGAAAAATAGGGTCAAATAAATTCTTTATTAAAATGAAAAATATCAAATAAAATCAAAAGGATGTTTTTCTAGAATGCTTCACGGCTAATATAAAAAATAAATAAAATCCTGAGAAACAGAATGTGTACGGCAGATTATCGCAGTGCAGTAATAAAAAATGCCTAGATATGAGTATTAGAGCTGCCAAGAGCAAGAAAGACCGGTCCTGAACTCAAACTCATTCTTCTTAGACAGTTATGAGTTATCGTAGACAGGGGTGAAAAACAATTGGAAGATTTAAGTAATCTGAGTAATAAAAAAATCTCTAAGCAGTCGTCTCAGTAAAACCCCATCAATAACAAATATTCAAGCTGAGTTTTGCTGCAGCCAGTCGACAATGGCAGCCGTCACTTCGTTGGTACCGGCGC
Organism: Macrostomum lignano; assembly: GCA_002269645.1. Taxonomy (NCBI): domain Eukaryota; kingdom Metazoa; phylum Platyhelminthes; family Macrostomidae; genus Macrostomum; species Macrostomum lignano. The sequence goes on along the minus strand of NIVC01001578.1, from coordinate 10,673 downwards.
TACCGCCAAGGTCGCGAGTTCGCACCCCGCCAGCCAGAGCGGCCAGCACGGCCATGCGAACACGCCTGGCGTCGGCTGCCTCGCCCAGATACTCCAGCATGTCGGCCGAGGCCAGCAGCAGGCCGCACGGATTGGCCAAGTCTCGGCCGCGCATGGCCTGTCCGGAGACTCTGACGCCGCATTCGAACACGGCGCACCGACTGCCGACATTCATGCCTGAGGCGACGCCGGCGCCGCCGACAAGCCCGGCGGCGATGTTGCCGACAATGTTGCCGTACAGATTGGGCAGCAGCATGAGGTCGAACTGCTGCGGCCGGGAGGTCAGCTGCATGCAGCAGTTGTCAACGATCATGTCGTTGAACTCAATATCCGGATAAGACTGGGCAACCTGGCGGCAAACGTCTAGGAACAGGCCGTCGGAGAGTTTCATGATGTTTGCCTTGTGCACCGCTGTCACCTGAGCGCGTGGCGGGAAATTATAGTTTATTAGACAGCAATAAGACACGCCAGTGGTGTAGAAATACACATTTAGCTAAATTCACATATTTGCCTCTCTTCATTAATCATCAGTCTGACACATGAAAGCGTCTTAAGAGACAATTATGTCGCCTAAGAGTCGCTGCAAAGTCTTTGTAGGTAACACAGGTAAAATAGGAAAGAATCGACTCTAGACGACTCTAAAACGACGAGATTTCGCGGTACAAGTCGCCAAAAATTCGCCTACGAGCCAGTTTGAGACGTTTTTCTATTGTCTGCGACCCTGTAACGCCTCTAGGGCCGTATCTGAGGCATGCTAGAGTCGCTTTAGACTCACTGAGTTGCGTCTAAAGCGCATCTGCGTCACTTGATGAATTAAAATTGCATTTCGCATTTATAACAACTCTATTTAGCCTACTTAAGTTAGTAGACAGTTAAGCTTTGCAAATTCTACAAATCACGTGATGCGCTCGTGACTCAACAGTTGCTTTTCCGTCGCATTACAGTCGTTTGAGTCGCCTAACAAACTGACACCCAATAGATTCTGAACGCCAACCTTCTTCCGCCTCGTCTTGATGGCAGTCTGAAATGCGAACTCGGCAATCTGGCGGCAGCGAGCTTCGGTCACCACTTTTAAGCTTTCCACCACGCCGTCAACGTTGAAGTGCTCCAACTGGTTGTACTCTCCCTCGGTGTTCTGCCGGACTACTAGTATGTCGATGTCGCGATGACGGGTTGGCAGGCCCTCGATGGATTTGCAGCGCTGAACGTAGGCGAACAGGCCGAGCTTGGCGCGCAACTGGGCGTTCTTAGCAGCGGCGCCTGCCAACAGTGCGAGTGGTGGGTTGCAGTTTGGTCTAGACAAATTATGGCCAACCATAGGCAATTAGCAAATCAACTGCAAATTTTGAAAATTATTCAACTTACCACCGATGCTGATGAAGTCCGTGCTCGCTGAAATTTTATGATTCAATTCGATTTGTTGAATTCAACCTCAATTTGCGGTTAACAGAAAAAACAGACAGACAACACGACAAAAAGACATCGAGATCGAAAGACAGACAGAGACAGACAGGCAGACAGGCAGACGCAGATCACGAACCAAAACTCACCTTCAAGCGATTCCAGATTGCCTTTAAGCGCTACTCCATTGCGCTGAATCGACATGACAATGCGCCGCATTTCCTCAGGGGTGACGGCACCCTCGGCAGAGGTTTGCAGCTCTTCAAAGTCAACGTGAGCCCGGGCGGCCAGCAGTGTTTGCTTCACAACGGCCATCAGTTCCGGCCCGATGCCGCTGCCGGGAATCATGGAGACGCGGTGCTGGCCGCCGTACTTTGCGGCCGTTAAAATGCCTCTGAGCTCAGCGCCTGGCGCAGGCGCGTGCTCCAACCAGTGCTCGAGATCGTCATCGGCTGTCGTAGTCGCTGTTGATCTCGACGAGATACTGCTGCACAGATGGCGTCGCCATGGTAGCGATGATAGGGCAGCCAAGAATCGATGACGCACAGGTAGCAGCAGATGCATCAGTGAAGGCTGTAGTATCAGTTTGAATAGAGAACATGCTTTCGTTGCATTCACAAAGGCCTGAGAGCGATGGATGACCTTGAAAAACAGATGGGAAAGGCCTGAGAGCGGTGGATGACCTCGAGTAACAGATGGAGAAGGTCTGAGAGCGGTGGATGACCTCGAGTAACAAATAGGGAAGGCCTGAGAGCGGTGGATGACCTTGAGTAGCAGATGGAGGCCTGAGAGCGGTGGATGCCTTGAGTAACAGATAGGGAAGGCCTGAGAGCGGTGGATGACCTTGAGTAACAGATGGGGAAGGCCTGAGAGCGGTGGATGACCTTGAGTAGCAGATGGAGGCCTGAGAGCGGTGGATGCCTTGAGTAACAGATGGGGAAGGCGTGAGAGCGGTGGATGACCTTAAGTAACAGATAGGGAAGCCCTGAGAGCGGTGGATGACCTTGAGTAGCAGATGGCGAAGGCCTGAGAGCGGGGAATGACCTTGAGTAATAGATGGGGAAGGCCTGAGAGCGGTGGATGACCTTGAGTAGCAGATGGAGGCCTGAGAGCGGTGGATGCCTTGAGTAACAGATAGGGAAGACCTGAGAGCGGTGGATGACCTTGAGTAACAGATGGGGAAGGCCTGAGAGCGGTGGATGACCTTGAGTAGCAGATGGAGGCCTGAGAGCGGTGGATGCCTTGAGTAACAGATGGGGAAGGCGTGAGAGCGGTGGATGACCTTAAGTAACAGATAGGGAAGCCCTGAGAGCGGTGGATGACCTTGAGTAGCAGATGGCGAAGGCCTGAGAGCGGGGAATGACCTTGAGTAATAGATGGGGAAGGCCTGAGAGCGCTGGATGACCTTGAGTAACATGCAGGTCTGCCAGTAGTAGCAGACGCCCTAAAGACGCAATTACTAAAGGTGCAATGATGTTACCTAATCAACTGAAAGATAAGTAAAAAAGGCAGAAAATGCGACTGGGAGAAAAAAGAACGACTTAATACTCATAGTTTAGGCAGCCAATAAGAGGCATTTTTAATTTCGTATTTTATTTAAAAAACATGCCGGCGATTTGATTTGACAAAAGGTGTCTGAATTTGATAAATTTATAACTGAGTGAATTTGTAACTATTATTTAATAAAAAAACTGTAGAAAAACATGGCAACAGAAGGAACTCAAACAACACTTTGAACTCAGAAGCTTGTAAATACCATAAATGCTAAGGCTAAATACTTGGCTTGGATGAATAATATTTAGTAGATAGATATAAAACTCGCATAAAAACGATGGCGATAGTTTTATTATTAAAGACGAGGCTGGCAAATGCTGGAATAAATGATAAATATGAAAAATATGCCTCCGTTTACTGCAACACTGCGCAACTTGGCGAATAGAAATGCAGCCTTTTTAACTGAAAACACGCAGAAACTAAAACAGAAACAAGTTGGTCTTTGAACTAAAAACAACAGATTAAGAATCAATCCTAAGCCTCGGCTTCTTCAGCGCTTTCCTCGTCGTCGTCCGCAGCATCGTGAGCCTCGCCGGCATCGCCCTCGCCCTCGCCGCAGCTGCGCATTTCGCACAGCTGGCTGACCCGGCGACGAAAGCGGTCACGAGCAGCCATCAAGTCGACATCTTCGACGACATCAACTTGTTCGTCTCCAGCGTCGAGATCCGTGACATCGTCGACTGCAGTGGCATCCGTGTAGACGTCATCCAACTCGCCAGAAGCAGCAGCAGTCTTGGTTGTTGGCTTGCTTTGCTTGGCCTTCTTCTTTGGCTTCTTTGATTTGGCTTTAAAATAAAGGATTTTGCAATTCTTGATCTGGGTTTTATCAGGACTGCGCCCGAGTACCGGTTATGAATCCTGACAGTCCCAGTTATGAATCCCGACAGTCCCAGTTATGAATCCCGACAGTCCCAGTTATGAATCCCGACAGTCCCAGTTATGAATCCCGACAGTCCCAGTTATGAATCCCGACAGTCCCAGTTATGAATCCCGACAGTCCCTGTTATGAATCCCGACAGTCCCAGTTATGAATCCCGACAGTCCCTGTTATGAATCCCGACAGTCCCAGTTCTGAATCTCACCAAATCTCATTCAATCCAGAGATTCGATCTGTCTCAATCGCTGGAGACTCGAATAATAAGTGCCTATGAAATTTACAACCCCTATTGCATATTCCTCGCATAATTTAATCAATGGTACATTACCATTATTATCGACCGTTTTGTCAGCCTTTGCCGCAGTCTTCAGCTTTTTCTTGTTGCGCTTTTTCTCGCTAGAACGAGAGTCACGGACATCGGCTGGTTTCTTCTTGACGAGCTTGACCCGGCCGCCAGCAAAATAGCCGTATCGTTCCAGCCTGGCCTGAAAGTCCAGCTTAGCAACAACATTGGCGGCTTCGTTAGCCAGACGGCGAAGCTCGAGCTCGGCGGCGCTGCCCGGCTTCGGCGCCGAGAGTCCGGTCAGATCTTCCGCGCCTTCGAATGGCCGAATCCGAGCGTCCGGTACCCAGGCCCGGCTGGCCGACCGGCCCAAGAAGGTCACGTGATAAGCGGCCACATCGTTAGATTCGGCTTCGAGTTCGAAGAATGTGCCATAGTCGTTGTCCACTTCAACAATGGCTGGCCAATAGGGGTAGCCTTGCACCCTGGCCCAGACCAGACTGCCGGCAACGTACTTGTTGGACAGGGCGAAGTTCGTGCCCTGGGCGTAGAAATACTCGGCCAGCTCGGGCAGGCCGCAGTCGTTCTGGCGCGGATCGGCCGAATCCGAGCAGCGCCAGTTGTCCGGCACGCGACAGGGCTCGGCGCAGTCTGGCTCGTGTCGCCACTTCTTGCAGTCGCTGCACTCGATCCACGTGCCACTGGCGAATTGGAAATTCACTGGCGGCTGCGGCGGCGACGAATCAGCAGCCGAGGAGGCATCGAGTGATGAAGCCTTGCGCTTGCGGCTAACGCTTTGCTTTGGCTCCTCCTTGGCGGAACTGGCCTTCTTCATCCCCTTGTTGGCATTCTTTCCCTTTAGCAAGCCTGATGAGGCCAGCTTGCCAGCGCTGCTAGCAGGCTTGGATTTCAAATAATTGTCGCACAACTGCTCTGTAGTGCTGCTAGTCACGGCTTTAATAGCCGAATCGAATATTGAATCGAATTTTTGGCTTGAGGTGATGGCGGCGCCAATTGCACTTTCTTTCATTCTAACAGTAGCAGCAGCAGCAGCAGCAGGCTCCGGAGTTTGCTGCGCCTGAAACAGTCAAGATGTGTAGAGACAAGTTGACTCAACCCTTATTGAATTTCGAGCAATGCTGAGCACAAATCTGCTACTTTTTTAGTTTATACAGACTCTCGTAACAGCCATCTACTCGTATCTATCTATCTATCTATCTATCTATCTATCTATCTCTCTATCTATCTATCTTTCTATCTATCTATCTATCTATCTATCTATCTATCTCCATATCTCCCAAACAATAAATATAGTCAGGGGCGTAGACAGGATCGTGAGGTTGGCGCCAAAGCTTTAACATATCAGGGCGGCCGTCCTAGTGTCCCTTTACTGATTACTAAGAGGAGCTGCTATTCCTGACAACTCAAATTACTGCAGCTAAAAAATAAATAAGCTCGCTACCACTCGAAACGACTAACCGATGCAAACGAACTCTGCGACAAATTGCTGCTTTCGCTAGCTGCCTCAATTGAAGCATCGCAGTCGACTTTGTCTTTTGCAGATTCAGCCGCTTCTTTGTCTGCAACTTTAATGCCACCGGATTCGCTAGAAACGACTGGCGCAGTGACCGGCTGCATAGAATTGTTAACTTCGCAGTTTGACTCAGCAAAATCAGTGGCCTCTTTGAAGTTGGACTGGTTGGAATTAGCGGCCTCTTTGAAGTTGGACTGGTTGGAATTTGCGGCACTTTTAACTTTAGGCTTGGCTAAGTTTGCAGCTTTAGACAGAGGCACAGATGATTTTAATTTCAAACCAGTCTTGCCAGGGCTGGCAGCAGCCACAGCTTTGGAAGAGGACTCAGTGGTAGTGCTTACAGAGCTCGCAGCATCATCAAAGGCTGGCAGCTTAATGGCAATTGATTTTGATGCTGAAGGAGCCAGACCAACGCGCCTAGCTTGCAGACAGCGAAAGCCTGCAGAAAAAAAGAAAATATAAACACTAAAAAATTATTCACAATACCAGCTCTCATTTTTATAAGTCAGGACAATTGAAAGAAATCATTAAACTGAAACAAAATTGAGCAACAGAAAGAACTTTAAACTTAAAACTGAAACTCAAGTTAGATTGAAAAAAAACAAAACAATTTCAAGTCACCAATAATAAAATAATGTTGATGTCATAATGATTTAAAAATGCAGTCACTTACGGTTTAACATTATAGAATTTTCTAAAAAAGCAGGTAAGAAGCTTAGTCAAAAAGAATTATTAATACAATAATATAATATATAAACTTGTCTTTAATTTATTATTTATATAAATACATAACTATTCTATTAACTTAAAATAAGTTAGATTAGGCACAATCCTTAAAAATTGTGCATTATTTTTTGTTTAAAAACAACAATTTTAGAAATAAAAATTGATATTAAGAGTTAATATCTTACAAACAAAAACATACATAATATAGAGTTTATTATATAAAAGTAGATAGAACTTTATAATAGTAGACTAATAAAATAAAATAATATATTTTTGTATATAGCCATTGGATTTTTATGCAAGTAGATAGGTAGATATGCAAGTAATCACATAAGGGCTTTTCCCTTGTTTGATTTTTGTAAGAACTTCTACATAAAATTAACCAAATATCTTAATATAATAGTATGTATAATGATACATATACCTACCAAATTAAATAGATATTTTTTTAAATGTATGTAGAGGATAGAGCATATTTTAGGAATCTATAAAAAATAGAATATCAATGCAACAACGTAAAAAAACAAAATAAAATAGCCCAATCTTCTTCTTAGAAAATGAGTATGCTAATTTTAAGAGTATGTAATTAGTTTTGGCGCTATAACTACTTTATTCTAGCTCATTAATTATCTTGCTTAAAATTTCCCTTAAAAAACAGTAGGCCTAACTGATTACCTTATCATACACACTTCTTAATGCCTCAATAAATGTAGCATATCACTGTTAGTGTTATCATTTCAAATGAAGCGTAGTAACAGCATTTAGTTTAACTTTGTATTTGACTCTGATATTTAAGTGATAGAGATATTAGATAAGACTGGAAAAAGACCAATATTTTGTTACATGGACTAAATAAGAATATACTCTTAGTTAATTACCTTAAAATAGTCGAGATCAGTTGTAAAATTCTTAACAAGTACTAAACAGTAACTTCAGCGAACAATTAATTTTCAATGAAAAAAGAGAGTGTGATGCAAAATCGAGGAATCCTCAGAGTCCTTTAAGTTCAGAGTTATAGTATTGAGCTCGTCGCATGAGGGGTTGCTTTTTAAAAATCACTCCTATATTACAGGTTGATGTGCATTAAGATATATTTATTTATATTTGAGCATAACAAAACACTTTTTTGACGCTTAGTAAAATACTTTTAACGAAAAAGTACTTTCATGTGAAAAATGTGTCTTGATTTGTTAATCTAAACACCGTTAACTTTTGTACGGTGTTTAGATTTAGAAATTTACATTTAACGCTTGCTTTAGTTTTTTTACTGACGGTTGGAAAAATAGAATTATTAATTTTCTCAAACTTCTTCAGTACGAGTATGATTCTGGGTATGTGATTCCAAGGACTTCTAGACTAACAGGACGTAAAACTCAAAGATCGTGCAATTTTTTGGAGGCCACGATTTCCTAGAAAAAATACACTGCGAAGATAGGAAAAAATCAGTTTTTCGTCACAAAATCTATGACTGTATTTGATCTGGGGCAGTGAAGACTACCATTCTTTTAATTTAACATGCACAATATGTTACTCTATTATATTTTCATATAGCTGTGTAGTGAAGTTTTCATTTTCATATTGTTTTCACTTTATTTCATAAGCCCAAAGTTGCAAACTCACAAGTGGCATTAGCCAAACTTTTTGTGTTGTTCTTTTTAAAATAAAGTATAAAAACATTGCATGTAGGTACTCTTAGTCTTAAGCTATTATTGTAGGTTTAGTAACTATACTAATTCCTAGGCCTACTAGAACTAGACCTATCACTACACTATCTAGCCTAATAAGTAATTAAATTTAGACAATGACTTAGAGATTAGTATATTTAGATTTTTTTATTATATATAGATTACCAATAAATAGTTTCATATGGTTGGTTACCTAGGCTTGAGAAAGCTGTATTATCAGTTTTTAAGCCAAGCCTATAATGGCTATATTTAGGACTAAGATTTAAGAAGAATAGACTTAATCACAAAAATAGACCCTAACCATTTTTACTAGGTATCTATAAGAAAAAACATTGATTAGTCCTTTTATAACTTTTATTTTAAAGGCTAAAAATATTATTATATTACAAATTTGAATAGCTTTTCTTTTCTTGAATTTGATATTTGGCTAATGCCACTTGTGAGTTTGCAACTTTGGGCTTATGAAATAAAGTGAAAACAACATGAAAATGAAAACTTCACTACACAGCTATATGAAAATATAATAGAGTAACATATTGTGCATGTTAAATTAAAAGAATGGTAGTCTTCACTGCCCCAGATCAAATACAATCACAGATTTTGTGACGAAAAACTGATTTTTTCCTATCTTCGCAGTGTATTTTTTCCAGGAAATCGTGGCCTCCAAAAAATTGCACGATCTTTGAGTTTTACGTCCTGTTAGTCTAGAAGTCCTTGTGTGATTCCGTATGATTCCTCTGTGACAAAGAATCCCCCAATACAAAAATCCGGACCCGTTTCAGCTGTTCAATTCATTGATTGCCTCTCGGCTCTCGCATTTTAAAGTCCTTAGATTGGTCATGGTATTACTTGTATGAAGCACATGAAGCAGCACCTGCATGCATGCTGGGGTACGGGTGTCCTGTATACATTTTCTGTGTCCTATATGTGTCCTGTATACATTGTTCAGTATACCTAATAAAAACCTAACCTAGAAATCTATCTGTGTGCTGTTTAAAAAATACGAGTATACTTCTTTTATATCGTTAACATGCAATTGCTACGCGCTTACGTGCTTGAAACATACACAACCATAAGAAGACGTATATAGGAGTATTAATATAGGTAGCAGTCAAAATTGATTGCAGTATGCAGTGGGAAACTGTTCAGATATTGATTTGGAGTTGTCAAAAATGAAGCGGGATTTTTGGGTACACACAACCATTTGAGTGTAAGTTTTGGAGCAACTCTGTGTCAAAATAAAATCGGCCGGACTTTGCAGTCAACCTTGTACTTACTTACTTACTTACTACTGACGGGGGGCGCAGGCGCCGCGAATAGGCCGCGAGGCCCCTATCGCAACCCCAAGGAAAAAGAGCACAAGGATTAACCCTGGGGGTGCGCCCAGTCCCCGCCAGTAGTCGGCAGGTTCGCAGTGGAGGCATCGGCGACCCTCATCCGGCCGGAGTCCCGGACGAAGGCGCGCAGGTCACGGATATTGTCCGGGTGGTCAGCTCGTCCATCCGCTGGGTGGCCGAGGTATTTGTGCCGCGCCTTGTTGAAGTAAGGGCAGAAGGTGACGTGATGCTCCGCGGTCTCCTCTCCTATGCCACAGAAAGGACAGGTGGGAGGGCAACCGGTTTGCAACGATATATGTCTCTGGAAGAATCCATGGCCGGTTAGGACCATGCACATCTCCTTGAGGTCGGTTCTGTTAAGCGAAATCATGCAGATAATCAGAGACTTTCCTGTTCAGGTTAGGCATGGCAGAGCGGCTCTGCCTGTACTCGGTGCAGCTGTTCCAGTGGAGCTGGTGCTGCTGATGGAGCCACCTGTTGATATGGCGGGTGACTTGCGACCTGGGAGTGGGTAGCCTCATCAGACGATGGTTGCCGTCTGGGTTGCTGCCCTCCTTGGCGAGAGAGTCCGCAAGCTCGTTGCCCAGGATGTTGCTGTGACCAGGTGTCCAGATAATTCTAATCCTGTTTAGGACTGAGAGAGATTGCACACTGCGGTGGCATTGAGATACTGTAGTAGCGGAGATATTCTCAGTGGTTAAGGCCTTAATAGCAGCTTGGCTATCAGTGTAGAAATTAATGTCAAAGTTATTAATGTTCGCCTGAAGCAGTTGCTGGGCACACTGCTCAATGGCGCAAATTTCAGCTTGGAAAACTGAGGTGTTCACACCGAGGTGCAGACTTTCCTGGAAAAGCATCTTACCCTCGTGGAAAACGGCAATACCGCTCCAGCGCGGCCGTTGAACAGCGAGCCGTCGGTGAAACAGTGAATGCCCTGGCTGCGCCGGTTCACACCGACATCCAGCGGAATATTGTCTCGGCCAGGGATGGCGTCTTGAAGCCCCTCCTGATGTTTGAGGGCGGAGAGGTCGACTAATCCACATTGCCCAGGTCCATGTGGATGTTGTTGAGGTCGCGGCGGAAAGTCCATATGCGGGATTAATGTTTTCATTGGCATAAAGCCAGAGGGTGCGTTATTTAACGTTTTATCTCTGAATAAGCCGGGAGGCAGACTTCATAGCCTCCGCCCTAATGAATAGGTGAAGCGGAGGCAGGTTAAGGATAGTGTTCAGCGCCC
>NIVC01001577.1:20000-56685 GCA_002269645.1 Macrostomum lignano | reverse complement strand
GATAGAGACAGATTCGGTGTTGCCTGACGGTAGAGGAATAACGAAGAACTTGTCAGTTCGCTGTTTCACGCGATACGGCCCTGAGTACGGCGCCTCGAGGCGACCGCACGCGATCGACCCGAACCCAGACGAATTCAGCCATTTCCAGGTCCTTGGTACGTAGCTCCGTGGTTCGTGCGTCTTCGCGTGTGGACTCGGTAACTCTGTCAGCAGTTCCTGCAGCCGTGTCCGAATGTCCGTTGGGGCGAGTGGTTCAGAAGTTAGAATGCGCGGAACCATCGGAAGCTCGCCCGTAACCCTGGTGAACGGTGATATTCCTTGGTCGTCAGGTGCGACGTGCATCGCGAGGAGAGCCACAGGTAGGTCTGTCAGCCAGTCATTGCCTCGAGCACGTAGCATCGTCTTCAGGGTGCGATGGGCTCGCTCGACCTTGCCATTGGTTTGAGGGTGGTAGGCCGTTGTGCGTAATCGATGAAAACCAATTGATGACGAGACCGAGTGAAAGAATTCTGATTCGAACTGGCGCCCCCGATCAGTGATTACATACAGTGGCACTCCGTAGCGCGAGACCCAAGACGAGACGAATGCATGGGCGACTACTTCCGCGGTTATTGATTCCAGTGGTGTAGCTTCTAGCCAGCCAGTCGAGCGGTCGACCATCGTGAGAAGGTAGCGAGCAGACTGGTGGCCAAAGGTGGTAGCATTAGCTGGTGGAAGTGGTCCCACAATATCGATGTGTACCGCCTCAAAAGCGATTTGATGGTAATGCGAAGGCCTGTTGCGGGAGACAGTGTGGCGAGTGACTTTACTCCGTTGGCAGTCCTGGCAGTTCCAGCAGTAGGTCTTGATGGACTTGCGCATTCCGGGCCAAAAGTAACGTTCTGTGATGAGTTTTGCTGTTTTACGGTAGCCGAAATGACCAAGTCGATGGAAGGAAGCAATCACGGCGTCGCGGAGGGACGGCGGAATGATCGGGCGAGGATACGGCGTTGACGTCTCACACCAAACGACGACGTCTTTGTCCAGAGAATACGATCGAATATTTGGTGCAGCTGAGAACGACTCCGGTCGTTGTGCTTCAGCGATACTGGGCAAATCAACAGGGAATTGGCTTGATGGGGCAGCGACTACAGCGACTGTTGCGATGTTGGACACGTGATCATTCACTGGGAAGTCAGGCAGTCGAGAAAGGGCATCAGCTATTACGTTGTCTGCACCGCGAATGTACTGGACATCTGCCACGTACTCGGACAAGACGGTCAAGTAGCGCTGATTGCGATCTGACGTAGTGGTGCGATTGGCGTGGAAGGCCTGAGCTAGTGGTTTATGATCGGTGAACAAGGTCACGCTCAGTCCTTCAATGAGGCTGCGGAAGTGCAACACTGCCAGGTACGCCGCGAGTAGTTCTCGGTCGAACGTGCTGTACATCCTTTGAGATGACGACAACTTCTTGCTGAACATGCCAAGAGGTGACGTTCCGGTTGAAGAGGTTTGATGCAGAACGGCACCAACACAGTCGGCTGAGGCATCAGTGTACAGGTGGTACGCAGTACAGTTGGGGTCCGGATGATGCAGCAGTAGTCTCTCTGAGAGAGCTTGTTTGATGTTTTCGAAAGATTTCTGATGCTGCTCTGTCCATTGGAAGTTTCCTGCTGACTGTAGTGATGCAGTGAGTAGGTCTTGCAGCGGACAGATGCGGTCGGCAAAGTTGGGAACGAATCGACGGTAGAAACCGACGACACCGAGGAAGCGCCGAAGTGCATTCGAATCCGTGGGTGTCGGCCAGTCAGTGATTATTTGGATCTTCTTCTGGAGAGGTTTTATTCCTTCAGGAGTCACGCGATGGCCAAGGAAATCTACCTCGGACTGAAAGAATTCGCACTTCTTCAAATGAACCTGTAGGCCGTGTGTTCTTAGGCGGTCCAAAACTTGTTCCAAATGCGAGTAGTGGTCCTCACGAGTCTTTGAGAATATCAGGACATCATCGATGTAAGAGATGACGAATGACAGTCCGTGAAAAACAGAGTCGATGAAGCGTTGAAATGTTTGTGCTGCATTCCTCAGGCCGAAGGGCATGCGTGTGTACTCGAACAATCCAAACGGTGTGGTGATAGCGGTTTTGCAAATATCCTCTTCGGCGACTGGAATTTGATGAAAGGCGCGAACAAGGTCTAACTTTGAAAACACAGTGCTTCCGTGTAGGTACCGAGTGAATGTTTGAATGTGTGGAACCGGATAGTTGTCCGGCTTTGTTCGTTTGTTCAATTCGCGATAGTCACCGCACGGACGCCAGCCAGCTCCCTTGGGTGCCATGTGGAGGGGTGACGCCCAAGCGCTTGAGGAAGGTCTGAGGTAGCCAGCATCGATTAGCTGCTGAAACTCCTGCTTTGCAGCCTGTAGTTTTGCAGGGTGCAGTTGCCGGGGTCGCAAGTGAATTGGTTGTCCACTACCAGTGTCTAGCCGGTGAACAGTGTCATGCTTGACCTCTGAAGCTGGCGGAAGGGCTCCGCCTTCAACGAAAGAAAAACAATCTGCAAACTTTGTCAACAGCGTACTCGTCCGAGAATCCAGGTTGGGTGGCAGTTCTACCGACACAGTGAATGGGCCACAATGAACATTTGAAATTGACAAGGTAACAGTAGACAGTCCTGTTTCTGAGTCTCGAACGTGTTTGCGCTGACAATCGACAACTAACCCATGGTGAGCCAAGAAATCGTAACCAATTATGGGTTTCACCACTGACGCCACGAGGAAGGTCCACTGGAAGGCGCGACGCAAACCGCGGATTGAGACATCCAGTAGGACCGACCCGCGAACTGGTATGGCGGCTCCGGTAGCAGTAATTAAACGAACGTTTGTATCTTGAACGAGTGCATTAACGAGGTGAGGTGGAACAATGGAAACCGAGGCTCCGGTATCCACAAGAAACTTGCTGTAGGTATTGTTGATTTTAACATCTAACTCCAAACAGGTGGTCGATGGTATCTCGGCACTGCGCACCGCGACCTCGGTCGCAGTGCGATTTAGTTTTCCGGCTGTCGAGAAGGTGATGATGAACGCGACTGAGATGGCGTTTTTTCATTGGGATGCAGCACTCGGATCGGACGCGAGCTGTCCTTGGGAAACTGGCACCAGGGGCGACACGACCGAGCACGGCGGCCATAGTAGAGGTGTGAGCGGCAAACGACGGGGCGTTGGCCAGGCTTAAATGGGTCTGTTCCAGTGGGCTTACCAGGTGCTTGTCGGTGTGGAGCTTGCTCAAAGCGCTGTTGGGTGTCCTATCTGCACCGGCCTGCTGAATTGGGCAAACTGTCGCTGGCGATGGAGAGCTAAGGCCTCTGACGACCAACATCGAGTCAGAAATCTCGGAAATTTGCTGGGATGACTGCTGTTGGAATCCCGACAGTGCGATACGAAGGTCCTGTGGAAGACAGCGCATCAGAGTGGCCTTGAGGAGATCCTCGTCGGGCTGTATCTGGCACTGCTCCATCTTGCTCCGGAGTTTGCGCATGAAGATTGATGGCTTGTCTCCTCCGAGGTCCGAGACTTGCAATACTTCCGAAACCTTCTCCTGCTTGGACTTTTGCAGAGTCGATGTAATCGCTGATTTCAGTTGTTCGTACTGTTTTGGAGTCTGAGCGGACAAGTGCAGAGCCGCGATATCCTCCGGTAGATGAGAGACTAGGTGGTAAAATTTGGCGGTCTCGTTGGTCACCCTGTTGAGCATAAACTGGGCCTCCAGCGTGAGGAACCATGCTTCCGGGTTGTTGCGATAGAAGATTGGCAGCTTCAGGTGGGCCAGGGAGACTATAGCGGTGTCGGCGGCGTTTCCTACTGCAGTTGTAACCACTGGTGCGGCCGAACTTGGTGCGGCTTGCGTGGTTGTAGGTGGTGTAGGAGCGGAATTGTTGCTTGCACTGTCCGTCATTGGATTTGTCTTCTGTGAGTATTGAGTATGCGAGTAATATCTTTCGCCGCCTCACCGGACCAATTTGTAGTGAAACTACAACTTGACTTAGATTCGAATTGCAATATATTTTATGAGTTAAAGACGAGAGGGCTTGGGGCGAGAAACTTAACTGCGAGAAAGAACTGTAAAAGGAAATTAGTCTATGGTAATTTATGACAAACTGAGTTGCAAATAAAAAGTACAACAAAATACCCATACTTTTAATAAATTAATTCGGTAACTCGGTAATAAATAAATAAAGGATAATAATAATAATGATAATGATAATGATAATAACATTATTTGATTTATATTATTCTTTGAATTATTATTAACTTAATAATTTATTGAATTCAAAGAATTAAGGTAAATTTGACCTTAAAGAGTTCTAACACGTTAACTAATAAGTTTAAACAAAATGCTTTTTTCAAAATCAATATATAATTGGAAAAAATATATATAAATTTCAAGACTACACCCCAACCAACGAATTGAATTTTTTAAAATGACAATGCAAATATACTCAAAGAAAAATTTCTCGTGGATTAGGATATCAAAAAATAATACGAATGAAGTAAGCATTGCTTTCAAATAGATGTACATACCACTATAACGGCAAAAGACAAACCGGATATTTCTCTATAAGTGTCTGTTGAGCTTTCAGGCGCTTCGGCAATAATAATTATTACAACTTCAATGCGTAGCTACCGCTTTTTGAACATATAGCCTGCAGTGTCCATTTTAAAATGGTTATCGATGTCCAGAACGAACTATGTCAGTAAAACAAACCAATATGATTTTATGTACAATGGGTATTACGGTACCATCGTATTTTACAAAATAAAGCTTTTCAACTATGTTTTGTAATTCACCATGTGTAAAAAGTGCTTTAAGAGCTGCACTGGCTTTAAGACGGTTGTCTGCATTTGCTAGTTAAAATAGTACTTGATTTGCTCTATCAGCCAAAAAATTCTGATTCATCCCAAGTAATTTATACATATTC
This sequence comes from Macrostomum lignano, assembly GCA_002269645.1. Taxonomy (NCBI): domain Eukaryota; kingdom Metazoa; phylum Platyhelminthes; family Macrostomidae; genus Macrostomum; species Macrostomum lignano. The sequence continues at coordinate 51,733 of NIVC01001577.1, read as the reverse complement.
GAGTACATACACAACACATGTTACTCAAAGTTGCATGACATAGCTATATCTATACAGTGGTCCTTGTTTGCGGTTTGCGCACGGAATCGAATCATAGGTCGTGGCGAGACCGAGTCAGACCAATGAGTTGCTCTGCTGGATCATAGCTAATCTTAAAATGAAATTGGCAGTTCTTCAAACATTTACATGTACATGTAAATGGCGACGAAAAGCTAATTAAAATTAATAGAGAATTCTTCTCGATAGCTTTTGCAATAATATTCGTGTCTAGAAAAGCCGACGACCAAAAGAGTCGTTTAGGTTCTTCTGTAATATAGGTAAGAACGTGAAATGAAATATTCATAGAAGTTTTTATAGTGAATAACATATGTTGTCTTTTAAGTTTTTTAAGTTGTCTACTGAAGCATAGAAATTACGAGGTTACAAGTGTACAATTTATTTGTTTACAGCTGTGAATACAATTACTTACATGTAGAGCTAGAATGAAAAGTTTCAGATCTAATAATGATTACCTAAATTATATAGTATCGCGGGGTAAAGTAACTGAATAAAATTAGTAAAAGTAACGCGCGTGAACTCCAGTGTAAGTTATATGTTCTTTATTGACCGAACATTAAAAAATACAGTACAATCTATGTCATTCACTCGACCAAATTGTTCCGAAATACTGCGGCGCAAGATGTTACAAAGTCTGAAAAGGTAAAAATAAAAGGAATTAGAATTTTTTAATTGCAACAAATGGAGATCACCGCGGCTTTACTCGTAAACAGTAATTGTGTAACAATATCCATACCCCTGAAGAAAAAATCAGTGACGCAACTGCTGCCAGTACGAGGCACCCTCCTGTGCATGCCCCGATGGCGATCAAAAATTTTTTTGCCAATGTCATAACACCTGAAACAATGTGAGCACACTACTGCAGTGTTATTTAGCTTGTTCTGTTTAGTTATAGCCCAAAGCAACAGCAAAAATTAAATCATAGCATTTGCCTCGTAGTGGTGCCAACGTGTCGTCCGAAGCAATAGAAGACACTTCAGAGGGCGTGGTGGTCGGCGCATCTGTGTGCCTTGAGCTGGCCTTGGAATCGGAAGTTGCATCCTCAGTCAAAGTCGTGTCGGTCGTCAAGGTCGCGTCGTCGTCAGTTGTTATTGCTTTACTATTGACGGCTATTGGCAGAATTGTGGCTAAAAGTGAATAAATAAAGTACATGTAGCTCGTACTACGCTATCTTGCTACAAACAGACTCGGGGGCAACAAAACAGCTATCTTAGAAGGTTGGTTGGTTGACAGTAACTTACTTGAAGGTTTATTTGTAAGTTTATCCTAGACATCCAGTATAATCTAAACATACTAAATCTTTATAAGGTTTGTATGTTTGCTTGTAATCCTACTAAATACGAAGCAGCGGCAAAAAAACTTCATAAAGACATTTCACTTGTTTTTGCCTCTTCTTTTCTCTTTTAAAAGAAATGAATCTTTTAGTGTGGGTCAAGGTTTAGTGGGAGGTGTTGAGCTGTCAATTAGGCTTATGTGGGGTTAGGCCAAAGTTCATACATGTAGGCCGGTGCTGAGCAGATGCTTTTTTTGCTTTAAGCATCAAACCGTACAAGGACAAAAGCTACAGGTAGTATATTCGAAAAAAAGAGGATGTGAACTTAAGCGCGATTTGGAAGCCGTGAGTCCAGCAACCAAACCGCTGCGAAATTCTCACTATTCAGACCCAAATAGACAAGAAAAGCGTAATTGATCTTTCTTCCACCCCGGCCGCTTCCGCATGGGATAAATGGGGAAAAATGGGGATTTCATGTGAACTTAAGGCTCTGAAATGGAAGCGGTGGCCGATTGAGCCGGTTTCTCTATCGGATCTCTCTACTGGACCGACAATGAGAGAAGAATCGTCGAAAACCGCATCTCTCTATCATTCCTTTCTCTGTCGCCTTTTTAACGGGGGCATTGATTGCCGGTTTTGGTGCCAACATGAAATATTTTATAAGTTAAACTGAAATCCTTACAGTCAAAATGACACTATTTGACAGCTCTAGCTTCTTATTGCAACAAGTACATACAAACCACTATAATCCAACACAAGGTAAAACAACTTACCCAAAAGGGCGATTAGTGCGAACTGCATTGGAATACGGTGTGTTACTTGCTGCATCTCTGCAGGTTTAACTAGCGGTTTCTTTGCCCGAACTAAACAGTTTTTTCCGCATAGAATTTTTGTTTGCCTTTTCAAGCTGTTTAATACAAGTAACGTGCTAATAGTGAATTTTCAAAGCTTAGAATGTAGGATGTTAGGCAACTGGCGTACATTTTGCGTGGCCAATTGTAGCACTGTGTTGAGCTTCGAATTTAGAAACCGCACTCCAATTATGCACAATACCTAAGGCACAATAGGCACAGTACCTAGCGTATACAACAGAAGCTTCGGTTTTTCACCCGAAATAGCATATTGGCGTGCGGTGCTCTCTGCCCCTCTCTCCTCTCTAGCTGCACTTTAAGTAGTCTTTTCTGCCGATGTCAACAACTAAATATATGCGGATGCTAAAGAAGCTTATAATTTGTTTTATCACTAAAAACTCTAATATCCGTATGACCTAAAAACTTCTACCAAGTGAAAAATGAGCGTGATGAGCTCCAAAGCGAAATTTCAAGCTGACCATAGCAGAAAAGCGGTGCTCGAACATTTTTTGTGCTGCTTGCTGTCGGCTGTACTGCTCACAGCCGCTGCAGTTTTGACTGCCCACTGGCTGGAGCAGGGGTTCCACAGTTTCTGATCTCCGGTCCAAACACCCAACGCTAAAACTATAACGCATTTTCTTCATTGCCTTTATAGCGACCAGAAAGCGTTGCGTAGGTTAGAGCTACAGATTTCCTCTTTGCTAAACTATCGTAAGATCTGTATTGCATTACACTACTTTACAATGCACTGATCAGGTTGCAACCTAATGGTTAGAGCGTCGGACTCACGACTTGGAGATCCGGGGGTTCGATTCTCGATCCCACTGGAACAATTTTGTGTCCTTGAGCAAGATATACTTAACTCTGCATTGCTTCAGTTCACCCAAGCTGTAAAATTGGGGCCAGCATTTAGCTGGGGTAATTGAGGGTGTGTGGCGACCCCTCAGTCCTTGGACTGAACAGCCGTACGCAGCCTTCAGATGCGCCGCGCAATAGCTGCGGCTGAGCTGTCGGTTGCACATCTGGCCCAAATGACGCTTATTATTGGACCAGATCTACGGAAACCGGGAATCTACGTCTTTCATTTTAAAGTTGCAGTTCACAAACGATCAGCTGGTTGGTAAAGGATTCCGGATATCAGTTCGGGCCAACTTCATATTTCATCCGATAAGTGAGCAAGCTTTGTTGTTCCTACTGCTCATTTAAATGGAAGAATGAACACCAGCTTTATTTGTGTTACCTTTTTAGCTGTTATTTCAACGACAGCTATAGTCATGAACAACAAAAGTAGGACGCGATACATGAAATTCTTGCGAATGCATTAGCTATCGATAAACATATGTTTCAGTTTTAAAACTCACAATGCTTCACCTTGTGGACTTCTGAACTACAAACTTGAGCCACTATGTCTAGAAAAATTACACTATATGGAGACAAGAACAAAAAGAGTTATTTTGCCTTAACCTTGCTTGCTGGCTATCTCTGCAGGTAGCTTTTAATGAAAGAAAAAGATTTATTCTCCACATGTATGTATCTGCTGCTGGTAAGTGGCTACATCTAATAGTTCGTACGGATTGTCGATCTGATCTCTCTTTGGAAAATCAGTAAAACTTCAGCAGTTGTTTAGATTCCAGAAAATTCCCTGCAGTTTTCTTGAATAAAATAGTAATAAATAATAACAACGTGTCGATAAATCAGACAGTAGCTATGCATTTTCCGGGTTTATAACTGTACTGTACTTTTAAATAGCTCAACGTTCTTAAATAACTGTTTACATTTTTCCCAGAGAGTTCGTGTTTATTTTTAAATTCAGCTTTAGTTTCTTTGGTTAAATTAATTCAAGACTGTGTGCACTATTAAGCGACATTGTCACACAAGCGGCGAGAGGTATTGCTGCCCATTCCGCAGACTCCCCTGAGCAGGCACATAAGCGCGCGGATATGTACGCAGTCATACACACGCACACACTCACACAGGAGCGTACAGCGGTCCTAACTTTATTTATCGTTAGGCATGTACACTTCACTGTGCCTTGGGGGTTGGCTCTCGAGGGCATCCTCCATGGGCTGCTGACACACCAGTGCGCCGCGCTAGCTAGACCACTAAGCTACGGTCCCCTTATTTATTGGGTTGTAACAAAAGTTCCGAGCGTTTTTGTACTCAAACTTTGAATTCATTTTTCCAGTCCCACAACAGTTTCTATTCCAGGATATAATCACCATCCTGATCAATGAACTGTTGCCATCTGCCGATGAGATCATGGATGCCCTTCTTAAAGAACTCAGGCGGCAGCGACTTGAAGTATTGCTCGAGTCAGGCTGTCACCTCCTCCTCATCTTTTAACGTCACACCATTTATGTGGCTCTGCATAGAGCGGAACACGTGGTAGTCAGATGGCGCAAGATCAGGCGAGTATGGAGGGTGGGGCATGACTTCCCAGCCCAGGTCGAGCAGCTTCTGCAGTGTCTTCTTCGCCACGTGAGGTCGGGCGTTGTCGTGAAGAAATCGAATTTTCGCGCCAGCGAGAAAGAGAAAGTTCTAGAAGTTTAAAGAAAACGCTCGAAACTTTTGCTATAACCCAATACATTCAGCTTCGTTGCGGTCATCCAGTGAGCAAACGTATCGCAGCCTTTATTTAATACAGACTGCAACGGAAGCCAGCTCGTGCGCACGGCCGAACTCGCCTACGACACAACTGAGCTGTTCGCCGAGTACTGGTCTCCAATAATGCTGGTCAGTCATGAGAACTTCGGGAACGGCAGTCTTTATCAAGACAACATGAACTTCGATTGGACCCTGCAACACGGCAACACGCTCTGCGTCTGGGTCTCCAACATGGACTTGGAGCCCTGCTGCGACAGCGTGTTCATTTACGACGGCTTTGATAGACTCCTGGCTGCAATGTCTCGGCTCGGGCCTATTCAGGATTTCAGCTCACCGTCGATGCGAATACAAATTATGGTATTTAGCCTGTATGTAGGCTGTCACTCAGAATCTTAAAATTTGCTTTTTGGTACACTCTGGATCGCTTATTCGCAATTTCAAGCCATAACTCTATTGGATTTACCTTCCAATAGAGCTGTTGGCTCCCCAAAGTTACCTGAGCTCCAGTTTGCAATGGAAACGAGAGTGGCAAAGCTGAACCTAATAAAGAGAAATTCGCCCTACTGTCTGGTAATAACATCGCCAACCAGCTGACATAGAACTGCAGCTGGACCATTGGCTCGCCTCCCGGGCACTACCTGGCCCTGAGCTTTGATTACGCGCCGATTCCAAGCGGCTGCCTACTCATTTGATCGGGAAGTCTACTGCATGTGCGCCATTGAAAAGCCTGAATGGAGCATCCAGTCGCTGTTCAGCTCAACTGAGATCCGGATCGCACCCGGATATGGAGGTTTCTTCGGCCGGCTTGAGCTGCGGTACTCGGCTTTCACTTTGAAAACTGCAGTTGGTGAAAGACTATACACATACGCCAAGCAAACGTATTGTGTATATGGCTTCAAAGACCAAGTCAGTTGTACTAGCTAGGAGCTGGTTATTTTACAGTGTTATTTAGACACTTATAGTGACAGTTGACCCAACCAGTTGTGTCCATAAGTTGACCTCTGAGAGTGTTCCTGGGTCCTTGAGTTGTGAATTGTAAAAAGTTCCTCAAATCAGCAGCTCGGATGCTGGACAGTTGATGAAGATGAGGGCTAGGTGTTTTCATTGATTCGGAGATCTAGATAGATCTAGATAACATTTTAAGTAAACATATAGTCGGATTTTTTTGCAAAATTCCTACTAATCACCTACTAACTAACTTTCTACCGATGCTATATAGCTGGAAAAAATAAGTCAATCGAAACAAACTCGAGGTTTTAGTAGGCTGTAGAACATTTGTAGGGCACAAAAAATTTTGAATGAATATACTTTTTAAATTTTTTTTCGCTAGACTAATTTTTATCGCACTTGATAAGCTGCCGCTCATACAGCTGAATATAGCAATAATAATAATAATTATAATAATAGATATATGCAGAAGACTAGCAGTCAGCAAAGCAACTAAAAAGATTATAGATGAAAGCTGTTGTGTACAAAGATCCGAATAGAAGAATAAAAGAGAAAATTTGGACTTTAATAAACAGCAGTGAAGCACACTTTCTAAGAAATATTTATAGCCAAAATACTGGCTATGAAGTAGTGTTAAAATTATAATTTTTAATAGCAGACCTTGCTCAGTCTTGTAGCTAATAGCATTGAGCGATGGCTTGTGTCTGTGATCTGGATAGGCAGGTGATATGCATAGGGCATATGCATAGTAAGTACTTGATGCACTGATCCACCATAGTTAGTCCACCAAGGTCAAAACGAAAAGGCAAAACACATAACTGCAGGTTTTTTACGATACTAATTGGGACACGAAGCAGAAAGAATAATAATATTGTAAAGAGTATAAAGTAGAGGCCTACTAAGCAATCGAGCCGAACTCGGATGAGTTAAGTAGTTGCAGATTTTTAGATTTTTGTCTACTTGACTTTTTTACGTACAATTTCTTTGAGCATCAAGTTATAGGGTTGGTCTGTGGGCGATTCTAAGGCTGCTCTAAAAGTGGATCTAAAGTTGGTTTATGGGTGAATCTAGGGGTGGTTTGTGGGTGAATATAGAGGGGTGGTTTGTGGGTGAATCTAGAGGTGGTTTATGGGTGAATCTAGAGGTGGTATATGGGTGAATAAAGAGGTGGTTTGTGGGTGAATATAGAGGTGGTTTGTGGGTGAATCTAAAGTTGGTTTATGGGTGAATCTAGGGGTGGTTTGTGGGTGAATCTAGAGGTGGTTTGTGGGTGAATATAGAGGGGTGGTTTGTGGGTGAATCTAGAGGTGGTTTATGGGTGAATCTAGAGGTGGTATATGGGTGAATAAAGAGGTGGTTTGTGGGTGAATATAGAGGTGGTTTGTGGGTGAATCTAGAGGTGGTTTGTGGGTGAATATAGAGGGGTGGTTTGTGGGTGAATCTAGAGGTGGTATATGGGTGAATATAGAGGTGGTATATGGGTGAATATAGAGGTGGTATATGGGTGAATATAGAGGTGGTTTATGCAATTCTATGGTTGATTTGTGGGCAATATCATTAGAAAATACTCGAAAATGGATTCGATCTACTCGCCAAAGCTCCATACTTGGTCGGACTCAATACTCGTACAGAGCACACTGAGCTTGCTGATTTTGATAATTATAAATTAAACACTAATAAAACAATATAAAGGCAGCAGAGTTGGATCCTCACTGAAAGCGTTGAACCCTAAATAAAAAAGCATTTTAATGACTAGACAATTAATTTCTGTTAGCTGCAAAAGTCGGGAAAACACGGCTAACAAAGCACTTTAAAAGCACTTCATTTAAGCACAAGCAAAATTAGCCTAGGACAAAAGCATACTACAATTATTAAGCGACTATACCTGTGTTTACTTGATTTTCGATTCGACATCAGAGTTTACAACCATAAAAATGGTCACGCAAGTTGGAAAACTTTTGTCTAAGTAAAATTTCTAAACAGAACCAGTTACAACAGGTTGCACTTGCTTTTCTTCGACGCCCTCGGCCGGGGACACAGGACCCCCCTGATTGCCTCGTCGAAGACATTTTTAAGGCCTTTCTGCGTCAGAGCTGAGCACTCCAGGTACTTCACCGCGTTGATCTCCTTGGCCATGGTCATGCCCTGTGGGGTATTGCATATGTGCCCATATAGAAAGCTCTGTAAACTAGCATTTGGAGACTGAGAATCTGGGTGGCTGGTTGCCCAGCAACTGAGGATCTGGGAGGCTGGTTGCCCAGCAACTGAGGATCTGGGAGGCTGGCCCAGCAACTGAGGATCTGGGAGGCTGGCCCAGCAACTGAGGATCTGGGAGGCTGGCCTAGCAACTGAGGATCTGGGAGGCTGGCCCAGCAACTGAGGATCTGGGAGGCTGGCCCAGCAACTGAGGATCTGGGAGGCTGGCCCAGCAACTGAGGATCTGGGAGGCTGGCCTAGCAACTGAGGATCTGGGAGGCTGGTGGCTCAGCAAGTGAGGATCTGGAAGGCTGGTGGCTCAGCAAGTGAGGATCTGGGAGGGGGCGGTGGCTCAGCAACTGAGGATCTGGGAGGCTGGTGGCTCAGCAACTGAGAATCTGGCGGGAGGCTGGTGGCTCAGCAACTGAGGATCTGGCGGGAGGCTGGTGGCTCAGCAACTGAGGATCTGGGAGGTTGGTGGCTCAGCAACTGAGGATCTGGGAGGCTGGTGGCTCAGCAACTGAGGATCTGGGAGGCTGGTGGCTCAGCAACAGGATCTGGGAGTGGGCGGTGGCCTATAAAGACGCAAATCATACCTGCAGATGCGTGATGGGGGCCAGCCGTTTCTCCCTCAACTTCTCAATCGTATCCTTGTCGTCGCGCAGATCCAGCTTGGTGCCCACCAGAATGATTGGTGTATTTGGACAGTGGTGACTCACCTTGATAGTTAATATAGGATTTTGTTAAAAAAACATTCCTGTGTTTGAGATTTTCTAAGAAAACGACGCACAGCAACCACTCAACTCACCTCCGGGTTCCACTTGGCGCGCACATTCTCATAGCTGGCCGGGCTGATGAGGGAGAAGCAGACCAGGAAGACGTCCGTCTGCGGGTAACTCAGCGGCCTCAGCCGGTCATAGTCCTCCTGGCCAGCCGTGTCCCACAGGCCCAGGTTAATGGGCTTGCCATCAACCATGACATTGGCAGAATAGTTGTCGAACACGGTGGGAATGTACTCGCCAGGAAAGGCATTGGTGGTGTAGGAGATCAACAGGCAGGTTTTACCTACGGCACCATCGCCAACAACCACGCATTTGATGGCTTGCATTGGCACAATGTCCAACTGCGTCAGCTGCTGCACGTTGGCGGCCGGCTGGTGGGCGGTTACCGGCTGCTGCAATGCGACCAGTGCGCGGGTTGATTGCTACTATGAGTAGAGTACTGTGGGAACACAAAATTCAAACAACTATATAGGCTACTAAATATTACACAAATAATACTTAAAAAATAAAAGCAATTGTGAGATAAAAACAAATGTTCATTTTTTAATGACAATTGGCACTTTAACTTTTGATTTAGCACCCTTTTTACCTAGAATCACTGTTTACAAGATTCTAGTAAACAATTTAATAAAAATATAACTTGTCTAATGTCTTTCAGTATAACTATTGTCATAAGGTTTTAAAGCTTAAGTGCTTATTACATTCTTTATAGATAAATTGTCATTAACTAGTCTTTCTAACAAATCATAAAGTTCTTTTAGTTTAGTATATATGACATAGTTAGATCGACAGTTTTAGCATTATAAATAACATATCATTGTATTTGAGAATACTTTCTAGCTACAGCCTAACAGCATTTAAGGTGCAACAGAGTTTTTAGAGAAATTAAAAATAACTAACAGCCTGAAGTGTGTGACATTTCATTTTTGTTGCCATTTGCATTTGCTGCAATTAGGCTGCATAGCATCTCCAAGTTGCTCACAACAGTGGAGTGAAGGAAGTGGGGTCCACAAGGATAGCCAGCATTAAAGGAAGTCAATTTGGCAAATTCCTCGAGGGTTAAACATAGAATCCAATGCAACCCCTGCCACTTCATGTGGCCTCTATCTACCACATCAGATGCAGATAGTGCATAGTGCAATGCTGGCACTATGACAAAGACAATGCACAAGAATCAGTTGCTGCAAGCTGGTATCTTACTTAATGATATTAAGTTGGCTCATAAAAACAAAGATCATCTTTGCAGACAAGATTTTTAAAATGGATACCAATATCATAATATTGCTAAGGAGATTGTCACAGATGTTGTGGATGCTAGTAAGCATTCATTGGAAACCAAGAATGCCCACAGGCCATAGCATTATGTTTTTATCAATACTAGCAATGGCAAGAAGGTGCCAATTGTGTTCCTTGATAGAAATATAGATGCTAATAATGCCTGCATGAGGGGCAGTGGGAGAAAATTTTGCTATAGCTGCAGGCCAAGTTCCCAGATGGCAACTTCATACATTAATAAGAAAATGCACCTGCATACATGGCCAGAAAGACCAACTTCCTTATCTTCAAAGAGGCGAGCATGCCTTTTTAGCCACCCAATAGCCTAGATGCTGATCTATTTGATTATGGCATATGGGCACACTTGGAGACAAGTAAAAATGCCACTGCCTTGTAAAGTCTAGCTATAATAAAATTGGCAGCTGCTGTTGGCTATCTACAAACAATTAGATAGAAATTTCCAAAGCCTTTGTCACCAAGACTTAAAGGCTTTTTGGCATTGGCTCTATGTGATTATAAATGGCTATTAATAATAGGAGAATTGAGTCAAGTGCTCCTGCTGACTTTAGTTTTTGTGTATAAAATATAAGGCTACTTCATCTTTTCACATTCAATTTTTATCAAATCCAGTTCTAAAAAATCTGGGGGAAAGTCAATTCAGACAATTCAGACTATATATATTATGAGTCGCAACTTGGTTTCCAATGAATGCTTAACTAGCATCCACAACATCTGCGACAATCTCCTTAGCAATATAATGATCTTGGTATCCATTTGAAAAGTCTTATTTGCAAAGATGATCTTTGTTTTTATGAGCCAACTTAATATCATTAAGTAAGATACCAGCTTGCAGCAACTGATTCTTGTGCATTGTCTTTGTCATAGTGTCGGCACTGCACTATGCACTATCTGCATCTGATGTGGTAGATAGAGGCCACATGAAGTGGCAGGGGTTGCATTGGATTCTGTGTTTAACCCTCAAGGAATTTGCTAATATATATAAAGATTCAACCATAGACAGTTGTGTCAGTTTTTATTGAAGTGTTTGTGTCTTCTTTTTGAATAGCATTTTGTCTTTATTGATTTTCTTCTCTATCTCCCCCCATAGGGTTTTGCCATAAACAAAAATCCTGTTGGAATTCTTTTATCTGTTTCTTTGAATTGATATCTGGTTCTATTGATGTTCTTCATTTTGTCACCAAAGCAAGCTTTAACCATAGACAAAAAGCCTATGTTTGAATTGAAATGGCTTTGTCTGTTTTGAACTGGGATTTGTTTTTATTGATTTTTATAAGTGTTACCCTAGTTGGAATTGTCTAAATTGACTTTGCTAGTTTTTTTTAGAACTAGACTATTGATCAAAATTGAATATGAAAAGGTAAATTATTATATGCTCACAACTTTCTACATATATTTAATCTAGTTTTGTCTACAAAGCTCTAATATAATATATCCGATATATATATGCACCCCCCCCAATTTATACTGGCTATGCAACTTATTTTTTGACCAAAAGGTGACTTACTAGCAAAAATATCATTTTAGATAAATAGCAAGAATACTATCTGACTATAATATTAAGGCTGAATGCTTTTTAATCTAAAAGGTACTACATGTGTCTTTTGTAGATAAACATTTTTGTGATCTTTTTTAGCTGCGCACCTTGCCAACTAACTAGATTGGCCTTTTAATTTGGCTTTATACCTTAAACACATGTATAATAAAATGTTAAGCTTATTTTATTATATAAACAATTTTAGCAAAAAAGTTAATAAATTATTTTCAATTGGGCCTAGGCCTAGTCAATATGTAGGGCCTAAGCCTAGCTCAATTCAAGTTCTTTACCAGGCTAGGCTTAGAGGCTAGAATTAATTTTTATATTCTAATCTTCTTATATTAGATTAGGCTCTATTAAAATCTAAGTATAGACCTAATTTTAATTAAAAAAACAATAGCTAGGGCCTACCTATTTTATAGACATTGTATTTTAGCAGGGGTGGGCAACCTCTAGCCTGTGGGCCAGATCCAGCCAATGAAGACTTTTTATGCAGCCCACAAATTTCCTTAATCCTAATTATTATAATCTAGCCTGCACCTTTATTATAGGCCTAACTTCATTGTTTTTCCCACAAAAGTTTTGTGTACTAAAATGGGGAATTTTTTTCCTCAATTGCCAACATTAATGACAAATTAGTAAATAGTAATCAGATACGAACTGATTATGTAAGTGGCTATTTACAAACTCTAGAAGACAGACAACACATCAGTTCAAACTTCTGAATAGAAAAGAAATAGGGGAACTGGTGGCAAAGGAAAGTGAGGTGGTAGCAGGTGGCAGGCCAACAATGGGAATACAAATGTAATAATTTAGTAAAGACCTAGGGGCAGATTCTAGAGGGTAAAGACCCAAGGGTGGATTCTAGAGAATAAATACCCAAGGGGCAGATTTTGGAGGGTAAAGACCCAGTGGGGCAGATACTAGAGGGTAGCCTAAAGACCCAGGGGGGCCAATTCTCGAGGTTAAAAAACTAGGGGGATGGATTCTAGAGGGTAAAGGAAGACCCAAGGGGGAGGAGGGTTGAAGTAATTGAGGACAACCTGCGGCCATGGTCTTAAACTAAAAATCTTATTTGGCAATCAAGTGGAAAAAGGTTGCCAACTCCTGTATTATAGCATATATATGTAACAATCAACTAAGTTGGCCAATCGGGCTGACCAATTTGGTAGCCAACCAAGGTAAGTTTCAAAAATGCCCAACCAAATAAATACCTAAGTCTTAAGTAGTACTAAGTAGATAATGAGGTATTTTGGCTTAGGGCCTAATAAGACAGTCATAGTTACTCCTGCCATTTAGGCCTACCAAAAGTTACATTAATTTTGCTTTATATATAAATTGTATTTTTGGCTAAAAAGTAAAAACTATAATTGCATTTTTCATTAATAACTAAGTTACACAGCTGACTGAATTTTGGAGGTTGCGTATATATGTATTATAGGTCAGGCACTGGTAGCAAGCTTTAGCCAGAATTGTCAGGGCTAGGCCAAGGCTAGGCTAGGGCCTAAGCCTTGTGCCTAAATAAAAAAATCAAACTAATAAATGCAAGGTCTAGACTCTAAAGTCTAGATTCTAAAGTCTAGACTCTAAAGTCTAGACTCTAAAGTCTAGAATTAGGCCTAGGCCAAGCCTAGCCTAAATACTTTTCTATAGGCCTATTATATCATATCACTATCAGTTTAAATTAGGCTAAGGCCTTGGCTTAGATAGATAGTATATATAATATATATAGATTAGGCCTAGGCTTCAGATGCCTAGAGTAGAGGGCACAGATTTAATTTTAATAGAGGTCTATTAACTTAAAACTAAAAATAGAATACAGAATAGGGCTTTAAGCCTGCAAATTCTGCAATACGAGAAGGGACTTAGGTCAATTGCCTATACAATATTAGTAGGCCTATAATAATACTATAGTAATGCGTCTAAAATCAGATCGACCTGTCATGGACTCGTAGCTATGGCTAGGCTTATGGTTCAGGATTCTGAGTCCGACTTTTAAAGTATTGAGTCATAGGCCTATAGCATAGGACATGATAGGCCTAGGCTAGGCTAGGCTATAAGCTAGGCCCTATCGGCATCGCTATCTGATGCTTTAATTTCCTTTAAAAAATTGCTTTTAATATTTCTTGTCCATCATGTTTAATTTAGTTGTGACTGTGGCAGTTTGGCCACTCAATATCCAAAAAATAATAATAAATAAGCCTTTTTTTAATATAAACACATCGCCAAGTCACCGATGCCTTTGCAGGCAATGGCTAGAGTTTCGGCACTGGAACCCATTTTCTAACGGCTACGGATCCGGCAGTGCCATTATAATATAGATGGAACATTATATTTTTCTTTCTACATGTGGCTGATATTGAGATTTTGTTCTAGATTAAAATTTAAGACAATATGATAAGATTCGGGACGAGATGCTTGTAATATCCAGACTTCTTAGATATGTTCTTAGCAGTCTTTATATGCTTCTATACGGCACTGCCGGATCCCTAGCTGTTAGAAAACGGGTTCCGGCGCCGGAACTCTAGCCATTACCGCCATTGCGTCGTCCTAGTTGACGTACGAGCACGTACAATCGTTACGGATGTGCGCAGTTTCTAAAGACCGCGGGGTCTCCCTAAAACACGCACCGCCCCGCCCCACAGCGCTACACGTTAAAACAAATTAGACTATAACTGAAGACATTTCAAAATGCATTTTATGCTAAGCTTTAAGCTTTTATAAAATTTAGTTTTTTTACTGTGAAATATTAAATTCGATGTATAATAAGTGATATTAATTTAATTTAATAATGCAAACGAGAATATGAAAAATAGTAATAATATTTAAGGTAATAAATAAAGTTAATTATTCTGTTACTCTTACAACAAATAGTTTTCTTTGCAAGAAAAATACTGCATTGACAAAAATGTTATAATGTGTAGCGGTCGGGGCGGTGCGGTGCGTGTTTTAGGGAGACCCAGACCGCGAGCGGCCCATGAATAAACAATCAATTAAACAAAACGCTTTTACCAATGCTCTTATTAATTCTTACTATAAAATATACACACTGAGCTGCAAGATTTAGCATTTTTTATCCTTTCTTAATATTATAACATGTTTTTAGAGTTTAGCTTATATTGTTATCGAACAACTTTTCAAACTGATAATAATTTTCGCGCAGTAACTATTTTAATCAACTGTTTCTATAAACATACTACAATGTGAAGTTCATTCCGCACAAGCTTATTGGATTAAAGTCGATTAAAGCCGATCAGCTCATACACAAGGTCATAGACAAATCATAAGGTCTGGATAGACTTAAGTCTTGCATCACGCGACAAGGGATGGGGATACTACAGACAGTTATAATTATTACCCCACTCTTCTGACTTCTTGTCATTCTGAATTTCTGAAGCAGACCTGCTTGCAGTTAAAATTTCAATAGAACTCATTTAGGTATTTATTTCTTCTTTCTTATGTTGCTTTTTTAGCTATTAACAGATTGTTAGTTTAATTTATTTTGTGCAAATATTTAAAATTGGGCCTGTTTATGACAGTAATTATTTTGTGGCATTCTTATTATCTCTTGTTGTAGTCAATAAGAATGCTATATCTATAATAAAGGTGTCAAATTTTATGCAAATAAAAATTTTAAAGCTGTAGAATACAATATATTATATTACACATTACATCTATAAATTGTTTCAATTAGCTATAGCCTATATTTTGGCAGATTTTGCAAAAAAATAGATAGAACCTTGCTTATGATTTGCAAAAATCGCCTAGAAATTCTTCATTGCATGCTAAATTCTTGTTTAATGTGTAAAAGTAGGCATTTTACTACTCTACAAGTAGGGTAAGCATTAGTAGATTGCTAGAAAGATATAGGCTAAAGAAAAGATTGAGTTTTCAAAGGTATACATTTAAACTAACTACTTACTTGCAATATTATTACCTAATAATTTTTAATCTACCAAAACTAGCCTTCGATTTATCACAATTTTCACTTTATTTTTACTTTATTGATGTGTTGCTTTAAAAAAACTTTAATAAGTTTAGATTCTTACCAATAATAGACTATATCATAATTACCATTATCATTTTAGCAAAATAACATGTGCAAACCATATTCTTTTTATGTTAAATAATTAGTTTTCTACTTTGATAAGACTTACTAGACTATAATCCTATATCTAAGTCATCAATGGAAAAAAGCATGCTCTGGCTCATTTAGAATAAGACCCAACTTTGGGTCTTGGCCATTAGAAAAAAAATATTTTATAATTATTCTTCCATGGACATTATTAACTATCTACCATGATAGGTACATGTGAGTACATTTAGGTTAATTTTTTACTATAGAGCTATGAAAAATTATAAGATCAGGTGTATAGGGGGTAAAATTTAAAACTGTCTCAGGGACCTAGGACCACCAAAGTGCATTTTGGCTGATGCAACCCTGGCAATGCAAAAAACACAATGCTAGAATTTGCATGCAAGCCCAAATCACTTGAAACAGTTTAATGATTCATTGAGCAGTGACAGTGAGCAGTGAAAACTGGCCTAGCCATCCTAGCTAATTCCAGGCATTAATTCAAGCTATAGACTGTTAAAACTAGCAGATAGACTAGAAAGTGTCTACTGACACTAAAATAAATGATCACATAAAAGGTTTGAGTATATTCTGATTATGTGTTATTTCAATTTATTTTCATAATTAGACTAGACTGCTGAGTATGCGCTTGTCATCTATTCCACTCTATTACATCTATTCTATACCAAGCCAAACTATTCCATACCAAGGGGCTATCTTTTTTGCGCACCTTCTCAAACAAGAATCAAAGTGGCCAGCCCTCCATACTTTAACGATGCTGCCAGAAGGTCGGATTTTTTTCCATAAGCACCAGTGTATTCAGTACCCCTATGCGCCAATCAGCACTGCGCCTTGAGGTACAAATTTGCCGAGCCTCCAAAGTTCATCAGCGCGTCGACCGCATGTGTCTGCATCAGCTCTGCCTTCGTTGATCACTGGCTTGCACCCAGGCGGAGCTTCTGGACTTTCAACAGGTGGCACTAGGTGACATTGGACACCCTGATGCGAATTTCTCTAGTTTCGCTGATCAAGCCTTGGCAGTGGGCAAACCTCAACTGCCGGACATCCTTAGGTGGTCTCTTGAGCATTCAGTCGTCACCCCGACGCTGTATAAATTTTTCACAGATGACACCCAGGCGACTATCATCCTGTTGCAACTATGTCAGATTTTTCTTATCAAGCTTCTACTGCTACAAACTACAACTGCTGGACAATCACCCTTAATAGTTCTACCGTTAAAACAGTTTTTTTATCACCTTACACGTCTATTTCACACTTCTATTTGGATTAAACAATAAAACGCATTGGTAGCAATAACTTAGAAAGAAGGCCACCACTCCTCCACAAAAACATCAATCTTCTGTGCATCGATGGTCTTTATTTATTTTAACTTGTCGCTTGAATTGCTCACAACAATTGGGCCCCAGGAGATCTATCTATCTATCTATCTATCTATCTATCTATCTATCTATCTATCTATCTATCTATCTATCTATCTATCTATCTATCTATCTATCTATCTATCTATCTATCTGTGATTCTTAAATTAGTGATCAGTGATGTGAGACTAGTGATGATTCTAAATTTAGAAGTTCAACACAAACAAGCATGTTGCAGCCATAGACATAGCTGGAGTTTGTTCAAAATATTAAATTATAAATCACTTAACAATAATCATCTCGAACGATATAGTCGCATAGATTAGTGATTGAGTAAATAAATAATAACAAAGCTCTGTATTTCTCCAGCTGTTTAACACCTGGGCAGCTGCTAGCATTAACAAAGAAATGAGTCAACCGCCGCGGCAGCCGCAGGATCAGCAGCAGCAGCAGCAGCAGCCGCAGTCTGAGCAGTTGCTAATGCCAGCAAAGACGGCATCAACTCGCAAGTCATCGCTGCAGCCGTTGCCGCTGCATTTCGGCCGATCGGTAAACGATTTGAATCGGCGCGCAGCCTACACAGTGCACGCAGTTGGCAGTGCAGCTGTGGGCATGAAACTGTTGGGCAATTTGTTCAGCGCAGCGGAAAAGTACTTTCATGTTGAACGAGATGAGGAGCGAGCCTACGTCTTGTACATGCGGATGCTTCTGGTGCACAACAGGATATCCGGCATGCCGAATTTCAATAAGGCCGTTCCGTCCAAGTACGATGAAGAGCTGATGCAGGCTAGAACTCAGGTTGAGACACTCGCCGAACGACTGAATAGTCGGTGAGTGTCTATACTCTTCATTCCACCGACTCGACATGAGCATGCACCTGATTCAGTCTTAGAATTGTCCGTTAGCCAAATTTATATAATTGACACAGCTGTTCTTCTAACCCTTCGCTCCTCATCTTCTAAGCTGTCTTCTAACCCTACTCCTAGAATTGCCTCTGTTCACATTCTTACAATCTACCAGATTCCATTCTTAGAATCCCCCAGATTCCATTCTTAGAATCCACCAGATTCCATTCTTAGAATCCCCCAGATTCCATTCTTAGAATCTACCAGATTCCATTCTTAGAATCCACCAGATTCCATTCTTACAATCTACCAGATTCCATTCTTAGAATCCCCCAGATTCCATTCTTAGAATCCACCAGATTCCATTCTTAGAGTCCACCAGATTCCATTCTTAGAATCCCCCAGATTCCATTCTTAGAATCCCCCAGATTCCATTCTTAGAATCCACCGGATTCCATTCTTAGAATCTACCAGATTCCATTCTTAGAATCCACCAGATTCCATTCTTAGAGTCCACCAGATTCCATTCTTAGAATCCCCCAGATTCCATTCTTAGAATCCACCACATTCCATTCTTAGAGTCCATCAGATTCCATTCTTAGAATCCTCCAGATTCCATTTTTAGAATCCACCAGATTCCATTCTTAGAATCCCCCAGATTCTATTCTTACAATCTACCAGATTTCATTCTTAGAATCCCCCAGATTGAATTCTTAGAATCCACCAGATTACATTCTAAGAATCCCCTAGATTGAGTTCTTAGAATCTACCAGATTCCATTCTTAGAATCCACCAGATTCCATTCTTAGAATCCCCCAGATTCCATTCTTAGAATCTACCAGATTCCATTCTTAGAATCCACCAGATTCCATTCTTACAATCTACCAGATTCCATTCTTAGAATCGCCCAGATTCCATTCTTAGAATCCACCAGATTCCATTCTTAGAGTCCATCAGATTCCATTCTTAGAATCCACCAGATTCCATTCTTAGAATCCACCAGATTCCATTCTTAGAATCCACCAGATTCCATTCTTAGAATTCTCCAGATTCCATTCTTAGAATCCCCCAGATTCCATTCTTAGAATCCCCCAGATTGAATTTTTAGAATCCACCAGATTACATTCTAAGAATCCCCTAGATTGAGTTCTTAGAATCTACCAGATTCCATTCTTAGAATCCACCAGATTCCATTCTTAGAATCCCCCAGATTCCATTCTTAGAATCCCCCAGATTCCATTCTTACAATCTACCAGATTCCATTCTTAGAATCGCCCAGATTCCATTCTTAGAATCCACCAGATTCCATTCTTAGAATCCACCAGATTCCATTCTTAGAATCCACCAGATTCCATTCTTAGAATCCCCCAGATTCTATTCTTAGAATCCACCAGATTCTATTCTTAGAATCCACCAGATTCCATTCTTAGAATCTACCAGATTCCATTCTTAGAATCGCCCAGATTCCATTCTTAGAATCGCCCAGATTCCATTCTTAGAATCCACCAGATTCTATTCTTAGAATCCACCAGATTCTATTCTTAGAATCCACCAGATTCCATTCTTAGAATCCACCAGATTCCATTCTTAGAATTCTTCGGATTCCATTCTTAGAATCCCCCAGATTCCATTCTTAGAATCCACCAGATTCCATTCTTAGAATCCACCAGATTCCATTCTTAGAATCCACCAGATTCCATTCTTAGAATCCCTTAGATTCCATTCTTAGAATCCCTTAGATTCCATTCTTAGAATCGGCCCTATATTTAGCTTCGCCCTCCATCGCCCTCCTTCTTAGATTGGTCGTTGTGATTTCCATGTATAGAATCTACAAGAATGCCATGAACCAATAATCAGCCAAACGCTTCAATCAGGCGCATTAGTTGAGCGCAGTACAGCGCAGAATAGGTGCGCTGTTGCACCAGTGGCAGCAGGTTAATTGCGCAAAATCTATTTATATATTTGGCCAAATGCAGCCCCTACAAGCGAAGAATATTGTGTTGGTCTAATTAATAACACTGCTGACTCTTTTGTATTTATCATGGCTCTGTTTTTTTATTAATTTGGGCATTTTCCTCTTGCTAGCAAGTTTTACAGGGTGTGCTTTCTACGCATTTTGTTTACCAGCTATTTATATTGCAATATACCTAATTAACCCCTTTACAAGCTTAAGCGTTGCGTACTTTAAATGGGGCTTAGTTCGGCTTTTTCCTGCATAGTAATATTATTAGTTATCATTCTTTACCCCATTTTATTTATACACGTATCTCGCTTTAAATTTCACATCCTTGAATACCCTTAAAACTTTAAGATTCATAAACTCACAATATTCACAATATCAACTATCCCACATCCTCAAGTCCCACATCCTCAAATCCCACATCCTCAAGTCCCACATCCTCAAATCCCACATCCTCAAATCCCACATCCTCAAGTCCCACATCCTCAAGTCCCACATCCTCAAATCCCACATCCTCAAATCCCACATCCTCAAATCCCACATCCTCAAATCCACATCCTCACGTCCCACATCCTCAAATCCCACATCCTCGAATCCCACATCCTCAAATCCCACACCCTCAAATCCCACATCCTCAAATCCACATCCTGAAATCCCACATCCTCAGCTCCCACATCCTTAAATCCCGCATCCTAAAATCCCACATCTTAAAATCCCACATCCTAAGATCCCACATCCTCAAATCTAAAATCCCATAACCTCACATCCTTAAATCCTGCATCCTAAAATCCCACATCCCCAAATAAAAAAATCCTCAAACCTCACATCCTTAAATCCCGCATCCTAAAACCCCACATCCTCAAATAAAAAATCCTCAAACCTCACATCCTTAAATCCCGCATCCCAAAATCCCACATTCCCAAATAAAAAATCCTCAAACCTCACATCCTTAAATCCCGCATCCTAAAATCCCACATCCCCAAATAAAAAATCCTCAAACCTCACATCCTAAAATCCCGCATCCTCAAAACCCCACATCCTCAAATCCAAATTCCTCAAGCCCCACATCCTTAAATCCTTAACCTCAAATCCTTATCGTTAAGTCCTACACCCTACGCCTTCAAACTTCATCCTCTTTAAGTCCTAATTAACCGAACCCCAAATTCTCGGTAAACCCTACACGGCATTGAGCACAACTCAGTCTGCAGGCCAGTCGCCCAACACCGCAAATGCAATTTCCAGCTACAAAACCAGCCGGACAATTGACGAGTTGCGCGGATTCGAGTCGCTGACCCGCCATTTCGCCATAGCAGATCGTGAGCAGCCAACTGGACTCGGCGGCGGCGGCGGAGGCGGCGGTGGTAGCGGCAGTAGCGTCGCCACCGCGGAGACGTCGGCCACGCCCAGCCATCAGAGGAGGCTGCTGGGGATCGAAGCCACAGCTGCGCGCCGGCTGCTGACTCTGCCGACGTTGGACAGATCTGGTGGCAACGGCGCGGCAATTGTGTTCGACCTGAGACCCGCGGCCGAGAAGGCAGTGTGCCGGCTCAAGCACGACAGGCTGGTCTGTCTGGACGGCAGGGACTTTGCGCCTGGGTAAGCCGCCTGTCTGCTGCTGTGCTGCTCCTGAGGGATCCCCAGTTGCTAGGCCAGCCTCCCAGATCCCCAGTTGCAGGGTCAGCCTCCCAGATCCCCAGTTGCAGGGCCAGCCTCCCAGATCCCCAGTTGCTGGGCCGGCCTCCCAGATCCCCAGTTGCAGGGCCAGCCTCCCAAATCCCCAGTTGCTGGGTCAGCCTCCCAGATCCCCAGTTGCTGGGCCAGCCTCCCAGAGTGTCAGTTGCTGGGCCAGCCTCCCAGATCCCCAGTTGCAGGGTCAGCCTCCCAGATCCCCAGTTGCAGGGCCAGCCTCCCAGATCCCCAGTTGCAGGGCCAGCCTCCCAGAGTGTCAGTTGCAGGGCCAGCCTCCCAGATCCCCAGTTGCAGGGTCAGCCTCCCAGAGTGTCAGTTGCTGGGCCAGCCTCCCAAATCCCAGTTGCAGGGTCAGCCTCCCAGATCTTCAGTTGCTGGGCCAGCCTCCCAGATCCTTAGTTGCTGAGCCACCAGCCTCCCAGATCCCCAGTTGCTGGGCCAGCCTCCCAGATCCTTAGTTGCTGAGCCACCAGCCTCCCAGATCCCCAGTTGCTGGGCCAGCCTCCCAGATCCTCAGTTGCTGGGCCAGCCTCCCAGATCCTTAGTTGCTGGGCCAGCCTCCCAGATCCTCAGTTGCTGGGCCAGCCTCCCAGATCCTCAGTTGCTGGGCCAGCCTCCCAGATCCTTAGTTGCTGGGCCAGCCTCCCAGATCCGCACAAACACACGCAGCTGATTTCCCCAGAAACGCACCCAATCCCAATCCCAGCTGCAGCCTGGAACAGGTGCAGCGGCTGGTGCCGCGGGATCAGCTGGCCACCTGGCGAGCGGCGATCGCCAGTCCGCCGCCGCAAGACTTGGTGCTGCTGCTGGTGCTTGCCTGGCACCGCGGCGCCAGCGAGCGTCTGGCCCGCGATCCTGGCAGCTGCGCCGCCGCCCTGTGCTCCGTGCTGTCCGAGGCGGCGAAATCTTCGTCGACAAGCTCCGGCCAGGTGCCGCAGCCGTTCCGCTATCTGGTGTCCGGACTGCAGGGCCTGGCGGCTGTGCACCCGGCCATCGTGACCGATCCCAGCTACGCCGGGCCGGCCGAGGACGCCTCGGTTAGCGGCCCGATTGACGAATCGCTGGACGATTCCTCCGAGCCGCTGGTGGCGGTGCTGAGCCTCGAGGGCGGCGGCGGAGGTCGCGCCAAGTTCGAAACTGTCCGCGTTAAAGATGCACCGCGTGACCCGTGAGCGCTTTGGTTTCATTGATTGCTTGTTCGGACTGCGGGACTGTGGGATAACTGATGGCTGGTACTGCGGGACTGTAGGATAACTGATGGCTGGGACTGCGGGACTGTAGGATAACTGATGGCTGGGACTGCGGGACTGTAGGATAACTGATGGCTGGGACTGCAGGACTGTAGGATAACTGATGGCTGGGACTGCGGGACTGTAGGATAACTGATGGCTGGGACTGCAGGACTGTAGGATAACTGATGGCTGGGACTGCGGGACTGTAGGATAACTGATGGCTGGGACTGCAGGACTGTAGGATAACTGATGGCTGGGACTGCGGGACTGTAGGATAACTGATGGCTGGGACTGCAGGACTGTAGGATAACTGATGGCTGGGACTGCGGGACTGTAGGATAACTGATGGCTGGGACTGCGGGACTGTAGGATAACTGATGGCTGGGACTGCGGGACTGTAGGATAACTGATGGCTGGGACTGCAGGACTGTAGGATAACTGATGGCTGGGACTGCAGGACTGTAGGATAACTGATGGTTGGGACTGCGGGATAACTGATAGTTGGGACTGCGGGACTGTTGGATAACGTAACTATAAGAGCTGAATGCTAAAAACATGAATGTCTGTCTAAAAGAGTATTTTAAGTCTTTCAAACCGATAACGTTGACCATTAATAATACATTGCAGTCGGCCGCGGACCGGCCAGTCTCTGTCGCAGATCCTGGCCAATCACAGCGCCGTCATAAACAGCTTCGATCAAGAGACTCTCGACCAGCTGTTGCCAAATCGACTGTCAACAAGTCCTGGTCTGACCGGACTGCGTAACCTTGGCAACAGTTGCTATGCAAACTGCGTGCTGCAATGTCTCAGCAATACCGTATTATTGGCAACGCACTTTCTAGCTCAGTAAGTTGACAGATTAGAATGGATTGCTAATCTAGCTAATCTATCAAATGGATTGCTAATCTAGCCAATCTGCAGAATGGATTGCTAATCTAGCCAATCTATCAAATGGATAGCTAATCTAGCCAATCTGCAGAATGGATTGCTAATCTAGCCAATCTATCAAATGGATTGCTAATCTAGCCAATCTGCAGAATGGATTGCTAATCTAGCCAATCTGCAGAATGGATTGCTAATCTAGCCAATCTATCAAATGGATTGCTAATCTAGCCAATCTGCAGAATCGGCTGCTAATCTAGCCAATATGCAGAATGGATTGCATCTATTGAAGGTCGTAGGGCACATGTGAAGGTCGTATGGGTACAAGTGAAGGTCATAGGAGCACAAATTAAGGTCGTCGGAGCACAAGCGAAGGTCGTATGACCATGGGTACAAGTAAAGGTCATGGACCACAATCAAAGGTCATGGGGCACAAATAAAGGTCATAGAAGCACAAGTTAAGGTGTTGGGCACAACTGAAGGTCATAGGAGCACAAGTGAAGGTCATCGGGGTACAAGTGAGCTAGCTAGCCAATCTGCAGAATGGATTGCTAATCTAGCCAATCTACTAACAACAGGCCTCCGGAACCACCTGCCAACGAGGGTTCCGCTGCATCGTCGAAATCCGCAGACTCCGATGCCGTCTTGGACGACGCCGACAGCAGAAAGGCACGCCAGCTGAACATCGCCGCGAGCTTCTCGAAGCTCTGCCGGGCGCTGTGGTGCGGCGCGTTCGCCAGCGTGAGCCCCGCCGGCATCCTGACGGCTGTGGGTCGCTATGCCGCCGGTTCCACTTTCGAAGGCGGTCAGGAGCAGCAGGATGCGCAGGAGTTTCTGCTCTTCCTGCTCGACGGCATGCACGAAGATCTCAACCGGCGTTCGACTGGCAAGGCATTCGAGAGTTCGTCGGCGTCCTTGGAGGTGAACAGCGTTGAGTCGACGGCTCCGGGCCAGCAGCAGCACCAGGAGGATCTCGAGGCCAGCCTGGCTTGGAGGGCGCACAGGCAAACCAATGACAGCATTGTTGTGGACCTGTTCCAGGTGATTTGCGCTGGTAACTAACTGTATATAATGCTATATTCAGGCGCGTCGCCACCAGGGGGGGGGGGTGGACAGAAGGGACATATGCCCTCCAGTAAAAGCTATGAGGAAGGGACATGCCAATGCTTTGTCCCCCCACCTCCACCTTGTGACTCGTTTTGGTAATTAATAATTTCTCTTCAGGGCGCCACAATATAGCGCTAAAATGAGTGCCTGTGGCGCTAAAAATGAGTGCCTGTGGCGCTAAAATGAGTGCCTGTGGCGCTAAAATGAGTGCCTGTGGCGCTAAAATGAGTGCCTGTGGCGCTAAAAACGAGTGCCTGTGGCGCTAAAATGAGTGTCCGGCGGCGCTAAAATGAGTGCCTGCGGCGCTAAAATGAGTGCCTGCGGCGCTAAAATGAGTGCCTGCGGCGCTAAAATGAGTGCCTGCAGCGCTAAAATGAGTGCCTGTGGCGCTAAAAAAATGCTTTCGGCGCCAAAATGAGAGCCTGCGGCGCTAAAATGAGTGCCTGCGGCGCTAAAATGAGTGCCTGCGGCGCTAAAAACGAGTGCCTGCGGCGCTAAAATGAGTGCCTGCAGCGCTAAAATGAGTGCCTGTGGCGCTAAAACGAGTGCCTGTGGCGCTAAAATGAGTGCCTGTGGCGCTAAAAAAATGCTTTCGGCGCCAAAATGAGTGCCTGTGGCGCTAAAATGATCTTAACAATGCTTGTAGATGTATTTCTACCCCAGATAGTTTGGCTATATTCAAATACCTTAGATAGTATTAGCCCATATTTGGTTAATAAAGCATTGATAATACTCCAAATTTCAGATAAGTTTTGTGTCTATATATACCATATAAATATCATATTCTTACGCTGCAGGGCCAGCTCAAGTCTACCCTCACCTGCCAGCACTGCCAGCACTCGTCTGTCACTTACGAGGCCTTTATGTACTGCAGTGTGCCGGTTGTGGACAATTTCGATTGTTCGCTTAATGTGAGTGAAAACTGCCGTCTTGGCCGGAATGATTTTTTTATCAGAAGAAGTGGAGGGTTGGATAAGAGAAAGTGGAGGGTTGGATAAGAGAAAGTGGAGGGTTGGATAAGAGGAAGTGGAGGGTTGGATAAGAGAAAGTGGAGGGTTGGATAAGAGAAAGTGGAGGGTTGGATAAGAGGAAGTGGAGGGTTGGATAAGAGGAAGTGGAGGGTTGGATAAGAGAAAGTGGAGGGTTGGATAAGAGGAAGTGGAGGGTTGGATAAGAGAAAGTGGAGGGTTGGATAAGGGGAAGTCGAGGGTTGGATAAGAGAAAGTGGAGGGTTGGATAAGGGGAAGTGGAGGGTTGGATAAGGGGAAGTGGAGGGTTGGATAAGGGGAAGTGGAGGGTTGGATAAGGGGAAGTAGATTGAGGGATAAAGAAGCGAGGGTAGATGGGTAGAGAACGGAAGGTAGGGATAGAAGCGAGAGGGTAGATGGGTAGATAACGGAAGGTAGGGATAGAAGCGAGGGTAGATGGGTAGATAACGGAAGGTAGGGATAGAAGCGAGGGTAGATGGGTAGAGAACGGAAGGTAGGGATAGAAGCGAGAGGGTAGATGGGTAGATAACGGAAGGTAGGGATAGAAGCGAGGGTAGATGGGTAGATAACGGAAGGTAGGGATAGAAGCGAGGGTAGATGGGTAGATAACGAAAGGTAGGGATAGAAGCGAGGGTAGATGGGTAGATAACGGAAGGTAGGGATAGAAGCGAGGGTAGATGGGTAGATAACGGAAGGTAGGGATAGAAGCGAGGGTAGATGGGTAGATAACGGAAGGTAGGGATAGAAGCGAGGGTAGATGGGTAGATAACGGAAGGTAGGGATAGAAGCGAAGATAGATGGGTAGATAACGGCAGGTAGGGATAGAAGCGAGGGTAGATGGGTAGATAACGGAAGGTAGGGATAGAAGCGAGGGTAGATGGGTAGATAACGGAAGGTAGGGATAGAAGCGAAGATAGATGGGTAGATAACGGCAGGTAGGGATAGAAGCGAGGGTAGATGGGTAGATAACGGAAGGTAGGGCTAGAAGCGAGGCAGCACAGAGGAGCATAGAAGTGCAAACGGGGTCCAGAGCTGCACAGGCGGTCCACAAAAATCAGGGACACTGTCAAACTCTTCAATCCAGGACTGCCTGGAGGCGTTCCTCCAGCCCGAGCAGCTGACGGGCGCCTGCCAGTGGCTCTGCCCGGCCTGCGACAGCCGACGGGACGCCACCAAGCAGCTGGATGTCTGGCGCCTGCCGCCCTGCCTGCTGGTGCATCTGAAACGATTTCGCGGCTACGACGGCGGCAAAAAGATTTCCAGTCTGGTGAAGTTCCCGGTTGCAGGCTTGGATCTCGATCGGTTCTGCCGCAATCAGGCGCTCAAATCCAACAGGTGTGGCTGGTTGCTTTTTCATCATTGTGCATCATCCATCGAGTTGATCAACAAAACCGCCCCACATTGCATCTGGTCATTTACCCGTGACAAGAATCGCTAAAAGAGTCATTGCAAACAACTCACTAGTGACTCTCGTCATGACATCTCGTCATTTTAGAGTCGTCTAGAGTCACTTCTTACCTATTTTACCTGTGTTACCTGCAACGACTCTGAAAACGACTATATGGGACGCTTCGTGGCTTAGGTTAATTAAAACACAGGCATCGAACCATCGGTCGTGGCCCAAGAATCTAGACAACTCTTTGTAAATTTATAAATTGAAAAAACTGCTTGAATTTCTCTACCCTCACTTTGATTTTGTAGTTTCTATTATCTTTATCCTTATAATAATACTAATTGATTACACCTGCCCTAATGGGCTATTGCGCGGCGCATCTGAAGGCTGCGTACGGCTGTTCAGTCCAAGTGGGTCGAGAATCGAACCCCCGACCTTTCAGACGCGAGTCCAACGCTCTAACCACTGGGCTACAACCCAATAGTAGATATCTAAGAATTCATCCTATATATGGTAGTAGTATCTGTAAATTAAAACTCTGCTTCCCTCTCTATCCCGACCCACTATTTTTATCTTCTTTATAGTTGCAATTAAGTTTCTGAATACACATTTCAGACGCGTGTACAACCTGTACGGGGTGTGCAATCACTACGGCCGAGCGGACTGCGGCCACTACACTGCCGCCTGCTTGAATGCGCCCACCAATCAGTGGCACTGTTTCGATGACGACCAAGTGTCGAAAATTGAGCCGGACAATGTCGTCAGCGCAGCCGCGTACATTCTGTTCTACCGGCAACAGAGCTAAGAGATTCGATTTTTTTTAAAATTAGTTTTGCGCTTAACTGTCTGTTTTCTTGGGTAAATTTTAGCCGATTTGGGTAAGTGAGATAGGAGTCGCGATATAATGAGATAAATCAGAAATAGACCAGGTTGAGATAGACTGGAGAGAGTGGGTGAGATAGACTGGAGAGAGTGTGTGAGATAGACTGGAGAGAGTGGGTGAGATAGACTGGAGAGAGTGGGTGAGATAGACTGGAGAGAGTGTGTGAGATAGACTGGAGAGAGTGGGTGAGATAGACTGGAGAGAGTGGGTGAGATAGACTGGAGAGAGTGGGTGAGATAGACTGGAGAGAGTGGGTGAGATAGACTGGAGAGAGTGTGTGAGATAGACTGGAGAGAGTGGGTGAGATAGACTGGAGAGAGTGGGTGAGATAGACTGGAGAGAGTGGGTGAGATAGACTGGAGAGAGTGGGTGAGATAGACTGGAGAGAGTGAGTGGGTGCGATAGACGAGAGAGTGTGTGAGATAGACTGGAGAATGTGGGTGAAATAGATGAGAGTGGGTGAGATAGACTACAGAGAGTGGGTGAGATCGATAAGAAAGTGGGTGAGAAAAAAGAGAGAGAGTGTGAGATAGACAGAGAGGGAGAGATAGACGAGAGATATATGGTGAGATAAACGAGAGAGATAGAATGAGATAGACGAGAGAGAGATAGGGTGAGATAGACGACATAGAGATATGGTGAGATAGACGAGAGAGAGAAAATGTTGAGATAGACGAGAGAGAGATATGGTGAGAGAGAGATATGGTGAGATAGACGACATAGAGATAGGGTGAGATAGACGACAGAGAGATAGGGTGAGATAGACGAGAGAGATATAAGGTGAGATAGACGACAGTGAGAGATAGGGTGAGATAGAC
The DNA here is from genome assembly GCA_002269645.1 of Macrostomum lignano. NCBI lineage: Eukaryota > Metazoa > Platyhelminthes > Macrostomidae > Macrostomum > Macrostomum lignano. The sequence goes on along the minus strand of NIVC01001577.1, from coordinate 22,940 downwards.
GACAGAGAGATATGGTGAGATAGACGACAGAGAGATAGGGTGAGATAGACGAGAGAGATATAGGGTGAGATAGACGACAGTGAGAGATAGGGTGAGATAGACGACAGAGAGATATGGTGAGATAGACGACAGAGAGATATGGTGAGATAGACGACAGAGAGATATGGTGAGATAGACGACAGAGAGATATGGTGAGATAGAGAGTAGGGAGAACAAAAAGAAATGAAGGATGAAAGAAAGCTTATCTTCTGTAAATCACTCCGCTTATTTTATGACGTCACTATGAAGTGGTTGCATTTCGTTATTGTATCTGTATTTTACACACGCAGTGATTAAATTTTTTCCTGGTTGCTATTTTGTTTATTAAGACATTTTTAAAAGTATTCCATTATTTACCTGTAGAAGTGCGGATTTGTTTTGACCTGCTTCGCAAGAGCAGATGCGTGCATTTATTTCTATTTTATGGCTTCCTGTGTTATAGAAATATTTTTACCGCGTATGCAACAAGATGCGCAGTAATATATACCTTGCATTTTCATCCATTTTCAGTTTTATAATGCCGCCTTTGTGCTTTATTCTTGGCTTAGAGATTTGAGTTTTGGCTTAGTAACATCTGTCAGTAGGGAGAATAAGTATAAGGACTATCTAGCTCGTATCGATCTGTTTATCTATCTATCTATCTATGTGAGACAGACCAAAGACTATTATCCACTGTTGCTAGTGAGACAGACCATAGACTATTATCCAGTGTTGCTAGTGAGACAGACCATAGACTATTATCCACTGTTGCTAGTGAGACAGACCATAGACTATTATCCACTGTTGCTAGTGAGACAGACCATAGACTAATATCCAGTGTTGCTAGTGAGACAGACCATAGACTATTATCCAGTGTTGCTAGTGAGACAGACCATAGACTATTATCCAGTGTTGCTAGTGAGACAGACCATAGACTATTATCCAGTGTTGCTAGTGAGACAGACCATAGACTAATATCCATTGTTGCTAGTGAGACAGACCATAGACTATTATCCAGTGTTGCTAGTGAGACAGACCATAGACTATCATCCAGTTTTGCTAGTGAGACAGACCATAGACTATTATCCAGTGTTGCTAGTGAGACAGACCATAGACTATTATCCAGTGTAGTTGCTAGTGAGACAGACCATAGACTATTATCCAGTGTTGCTAGTGAGACAGACCATAGACTATCATCCAGTTTTGCTAGTGAGATAGACCAAAAACGATTAATCCAGTGTTGCTAGTGAGACAGACCATAGACTATTATCCAGTGTTGCTAGTGAGACAGACCATAGACTATTATCCAGTGTTTCTAGTGAGACAGACCATAGACTATTATCCAGTGTTGCTAGTGAGACAGACCATAGACTATTATCCAGTGTTGCTAGTGAGACAGACCATAGACTAATATCCAGTGTTGCTAGTGAGACAGACCATAGACTATTATCCAGTGTTGCTAGTGAGACAGACCATAGACTATTATCCAGTGTTGTTATTGTAAGAAGCAGCTTTAATAACAAACAATCTTATCTTCTCAACCCTCAGCCCCCTAGCGGCCACTGAGCATGGGCAACGGTCTCTCCTGCTGCCAATTCAAACCTGGCAGCGGCCACGGCGGCGGTGGCGGCAGCGGCCGAGACGGCTCCGTAACATTCAGCGGCAACGGCAAATGGCCGAATTATTACCAGCCGGACTCGGGCAGCAACAACAATAACAGCGGCAGTCCCCGAGTTGAGCACATCAACGATCGCGAGCCAGTTGAAGACGCCACGGATCCCAGTATTAACCCCACTGTGCAGCCTATTTTTGTCAAGGGGCTCCGGCGGAGGCCCACCAACCCTGCGGCTATGACCTCATCGGCTGCTGGGGCCTCAGCTATCCTAGGCCGGGCCAGCCTGCGCACCTGCAGCTCCTGCTCGCATATTATCGTGCCCGAAGGCGATTCAACAGTGTGGCAGCCGCAGCTCAAGCCGGCGGTTCGAGGCCTGGCTCTGGCCGTTTATTACCATGTACAGCAGCAGCAGCAACAGCAGCAGCATCGAGTCTTTGAGGCTGCGGCCATCTTTGACGAGCTGGTGCATCCGCTGCAGCGCGGAGCTGAGGCTGCCGAGGCGGCCACTCGACGGCCGGATCATCGGACTGTGTACAGGTGCGAGCAGGCGCGCGAGTGAAGGTCATCGGGGGCACAAATGAAGGTCGTATATTAGTACAAGTGAAGGTCATGTGGGACAATTGAAGGTCATGGGGAGCAATTGGAGATCATAGGGGCACAATTAAAGGTCATAGGAGCACAAAGGAAGGTCGTATGGGTACAAGTGAAGGTCATGGGGCACAAGAGAAGGTCATAGAAGCACAAATGAAGGTCATAGGAGCAGTTAAGGTAATCGGGGCACAAGTAAAGGTCATGAAGGCACAAATGAAGGTCATAAGATGGCCAAAAAATCAAATTAAAAGTTGAAACCGGAAGCCCCCAATTCTTAACTGTTTTCGGCACCGTGGCAGGTTCGTCCGCACTCTGTTCTGCTCAGCCCAGCTCACTGCCGAGTGCGCCATCATCTCCCTGGTCTACCTGGAGCGCCTGATGGCGGCCGCAGAGATCGAACTGCAGCCAAACACCTGGCGCCGCTGCCTCCTTGGCGCCATCCTCCTGGCCAGTAAAGTGTGGGACGATCAGGCCGTTTGGAACGTTGACTACTGCCAGATACTCAAGGACGCCAGGGTTGAGGATATGAACGAATTGGAACGGAAATACCTGGAGCTGATACAATTTAACATTAATGTGCCCGCCTCAGTGTACGCCAGGTATAGTAACTGTGAACTGCTTTGGGGTTGCGCGCGAGTTTGGGTCACCCGATTCTATTCAGCGCCACCCAGTCCGCTTTGGCGCCACCCAGTCCACTCTGGCGCCACCCAGTCTAC
>NIVC01001577.1:0-15000 GCA_002269645.1 Macrostomum lignano | reverse complement strand
GATAAAACTATGAAGAAGTAAAACGTTGTAAAAGAAAATAAGATTTTAATGATTTCCGAATTTTGGCGTGAATTCAAACTGTTTGTTATAATAATGAACGAACAGACAAAAGCAGGGCATACTCCAATCAGATCGGAAGTTACGCATAAGTTTTGTGGCTATCGGCGTCATTCACAGGAAAACCCATTCACAAATTTTCACAGCAAATTGCAAGGCTTTTTCTTGCTTGGCTTCGGCTTGGGACACAGAACGGCGCGGATTGCTTCGTCAAATACATTTTTCAGTCCTTTCTGGGTCAGAGCCGAGCACTCCAGGTATTTCACCGCGTTGATCTCCTTGGCCATTGTCATGCCCTGCAGGTGAGTGATGGGCGCCAACTTCTTGCCCTTGAGCTTTTCGATGGTGTCCGGATCGTCGCGCAGATCCAGCTTGGTGCCCACCAGAATGATTGGCGTGTTCGGACAGTGATGACTCACCTGGGGGTGGATATAAGTAACGATTGTGTTAATAGATGAGCATATTTAACGCTTTCTAAGAAAACGACGCTCAGCAACCACTCAACTCACCTCCGGGTACCACTTGGCGCGCACATTCTCATAGCTGGCCGGGCTGATGAGGGAGAAGCAGACCAGGAAGACGTCCGTCTGCGGGTAGCTCAGCGGCCTCAGCCGGTCATAGTCTTCCTGGCCAGCCGTGTCCCACAGGCCCAGGTTAATGGGCTTGCTGTCCACCATGATGTTGGCGGAATAGTTGTCGAACACGGTGGGAATATACTCGTTGGGAAAAGCATTGGTGGTGTAGGAGATCAACAGGCAGGTTTTACCTACGGCACCATCGCCAACAACCACGCATTTGATGGCTTGCATTGTGTGGAAGCGGCTGTTAAGACTAAATCAGCTATATGCCTATAACTTTACTTTAGCAAATTAAATGCTCAGAAGTAAAACCGAATACGCGGCACCGGAGAGAGAGAGGCAGATATTTTCGCAATATTATTGAAGGCTTTTTCCATTTCGTCTCCATTTTATATACATGGAAAGCACACTATATTGCCTTGGGTTTCGAAGGGGGGGGGAGGGTTGGCGACCAAAATTAGCCATTGATTCAACAACACCGTGCTGCAGTGCAATTCGATCAAGCAAAGGCGGCGGCCAACCTCTTGCCTAAATTGAGCTATGGGTGAAGGGGTTGCTGTCTTCTATCTGCAGTTTTCTAGCCCCCTTTTTAGTGCGCGCACGCACGTCACAAGGCGCTTGGGTCCGTCTCCACTCTCCAGCCTAGAGACCAAATCATTGCATTCTCTATTGCAGTTTGCCGCTGTGCAACCTCTCTCCAGCACTCTCTGGCCTTGCATTTCGGTCTTGCTAATTGCACCCCTCTCTCTCGTTTCCGACACCCGCCCAGCCCCCAACCCCGCCAGGACCGCGGACCTCGGGCATGGTGTGTATGTCGTCTGTCTTTCCGCCGTTGCGCTCTTTTCCGGGCTCTGTCCCTGTGGGCTGGCGGGGTTGTAGGGGGGGGGTGAAGTTTAAAAGAGTAAAGGGTTGCAGAATGTGCATGCCGTGACAGTTAATTGCTGAAGCAGCCAGCGCGAACAGCGAGATTCTTATATTGGGGGGTCACGTGATGCTACTTAGACTAGTGTACATGGTTTGGTCATAATGTGCAACAAACTTTTGAATTCGATGTAAATTCTACATTGGACGCGGACACAAGTTGGTTTGTTGCAAAATGAAAAATAGCGTTAGTTCACGTCAAGAACCTACTGTTTAACAAGACTAGCTGGTCAGTAGAGAGATTTGTACATGTACAGTATTACACTGCATGTATTTGCGGGAGAGTTCTACGCAGAAAAAATTATACAGTACCTGTAAAACACGCAATATCATTAAGTTAGCTACTTGAAACAAAAATAGAGGTGGCTTCGCTGAGCTGTTATCTAGCCAATTCAATACTTAACAGCTGAGACTTTATAATATGCAATGATAATCAAAATAGAGATACCAAAGCCAACCAAAAGCAGTGAATATGCTGTAATACTTGTCAACTCTACTTTAAAATAGAAACCGAGACTCGTAACTCTAACACTGTACATCTTGTGATGCCGTACAGTTTAGATACGAGCTTATGCGAAAGCAAGGCACTGCATTTTTAGTGGGCTGGTCAAAGCTAGATGACGTCACTGCCTAAAAAAGCGTATACTTTTTTCTGTTTTGAGCAGGCTCTAAATCTCTACTCATATTAGTTAAAGAGCTAAAAATCAACACTGTGTATTGTTTACGCAGTTGCAATTTAGATTCTATAAGCAAGTTTATCATTAGACATCGCTTAATGAAATTAGAAATGTTTAATACAGTATTGAAACTTGTCGCTTGTAAAGCTCCCACGCTAAGTTGACAATTAGACATACTGTTGTAAAATGCGCGATAACTTACTTTAAGTAGTCTTCAGCGAGTCAACAAGTTGCAATAAAAATGCTGATAGTGATGATACTCACGGAGAGTATTTCGATCGATGCTCCAAAAGTCGGCTCGGAATTCCAACCGTTTGATGACAAATAAGGCTTTTTGTATGAATTTAACCAAGATCTTTTCGGGAAACAGCAGTTATTATAAACAATGCAAGCATTGCCAAGAAGACAAAGTAGTGCTTCTAGCTAAAGAAATCTGCTTGCAATTACGACATATATACATTATTTTTCTGTCGAATGTCTTAGGTGAGGTTGCCTCTGAAGGGACTCTACTCATATTTCTATATTTAGCATTTGAGCTTCAGCGCTAAGCGTACGCGACAAAGCATTAAGGAATTTCCCTACTGAAGTTGAACTTCTTGTTGCAATATATTGAACTACTACTCGCGGTAGCTTTCACGACGAATCTTATCCACCCTCATCTAGATATTTAATCCAAGTCGTCCAGCCCGTAGCTATTAATTATACTCGTACATTCCATTATCTAGGTAAACTATCTAATTATCTCAGATTTACGAGCTAATTTGATTGACAGTTTGAATCTCGCTGTATGCCTTTCGATTTTGTAAAATATCAACGTTGTGAAATTTCGATTTCAAGAGATTTTTCAATCTCGAAAAAGAGATTTCACATCGTGGTGACATCACCAAAGAAGCAATTAATAAGTCATTTCATAGCAGCCTTGGGTTTTCGTAATTGCAATGCATAAGAAGTTGAAAATTCTAAATTCATTTAGCTCATGTAACACTGACGATGATCAATAGATGTTGGTCTACCTGTAGTCGCCTAGCTACCAAATATACGTATGTACATGCATGGTTGACGAACGAGCTGAATGTGACAGGATGAAGTGTAACAAACTCTATCAGAATGCGACTTCTCATCACATCGTCAGCAACAAAATCAGGTCTTAAAATCAGAGCAGCGTCACAGTGTGTGTCGGCATCAGCCAGCAGCTAAATGCCTACCTGTCCCCGCCGGTATGGCGCCTGCATCGTCAGCAGCAGCCCCTCCTGCACCGTCTGTGGAGAGTACGACATGGCGAGGATGATGTGGCCTGCCAGCTGGAGTCGCCGACGGTGCAACACCGATTGCCATGGACCTACCCAGGTTCAGATCTACAAATTTACTGTACTCTACGCCACTCTACATGTATTCCACTTCCACTACTCTAGTCTACTCCACTCCACTCTATTTTAACCCGCAAGAGATTCACCGGTTACACCGCTATCAACTGAACCATTAACCGGCAGAAGACGGATAGACGGATGTAAATGCACAAGTGACGAAGAAATCATATGCACAAATCAGATCGCGCTACTCAATTGATGGAGGTGTATCATCAAGTTGGTCCTTGGTCCCGAAAACACAAAAATGGTATACAAGTATACCTGTCCTAAAATTAAAAATTAAGTTACTTTACATGTAAATTTGTATATACCTGGCCCTCATTCGACAAAATTAGTTAACAGTTTCCCTGGTTTACCAAAGTGCATACTTGAAGTATATGCAAGCAATATTTAGTGGGACGATGCAACACTGGGTTGTTTGACTTAGCGAAGAATTCTACAGATTTCTGCACGTGAATATTGAAAAGAATGCAAACAAAATTGTCTAAAAAGTACCAATATTGAACGTCTGTCATGTATGTGATTTGTGACTCGCTTTACTGTGTAACAATTTGCGTTAACTCGTAGATATTGGTTGTAAGACGTATTTTTGTGTGCCCGAATGTCACAAAACGCTGCAGAGAGTCTTCAAACCATTCAGAGAGTTCCTGTTGCCACCATCAGCACGACCGTTGTCGCCTCGGGGCATATCAGCCGCAGCGATGGCCTCAACAAAGAGGCGATGCAGTCCGTCCTGATGTCGCGCAGAGCACTCTATGTACTTTATGGCTTTGATTTCTCTAGCCACCTGGCAGCCTCGCTCGCTAGAAACTGCTTTGTCAGTTGGAGCAGACGCTCGCAAATCTGACTTGGTTCCAACAAGAATGATTGGCGTGTTGGGAGAGTGATGCTTCAGCTCCCAGTGCCATTTCTCTATTACGTTGCTCAAGCTTGTCGAGTTGTTCACGGAGAAGCACAACAGGAAGACGTGGGTGTCCGGATAACTGAGCGGTCGCAGTCTGTCGTAGGTCTCCTGGCCTGCGGTGTCGCACACAACCAGCTGCCTGCTTTTGTTGGCTTCACCATGGTTAACCGTGACTATGTGAGAGTCAAACACTGTCGGTATTGAATTTTCGTAGAATGCGCTCTGTACGTACGTCATAATCAGGCTGGTCTTGCCAACGTTTGAGTCGCCGACAACGACGCATTTCAGGACATCCATTGATAACGACAAGTGAGCGATTTATTCTCAGAAATAAGATGCAATTTTAGCAAGTACTCGAACGTCTAAGCTGAGTTAGAGCGAACTTCAACCCAGTTTTCCAGAAGAGCTACAGAAAAAATGAAAAGGCTTCCTACCTTCATAAGTTTATATGTTTGCAACGATATTATAATTTATTTTTGGTAACAACTCCGTTTTTAAGACATTCGAACTTGTCGAGTCGAAGTTGCGAAGTTGTCTTTAACTGAATCTATTTATGCGGAGAGAATTACCTGTGCCTGGGGTAAGTTCACTTTTTATGTGCATTGCCCTCCATTGCATCTTGACACAACAAAAAACTCTAGCTCGTACAATGTATATAGCCAGGTGCCAAATTAAAGCAACTGCACGAGTAATTATGCGCAAGTAGATGAACTATAGAGATAGAATTGTTTTACCTGTGCCTTCTTTAGGACTGTAGATGAAGTCCGGAATTCTGGCGTCAGTTAGCAACACAGATATTATAAAAACTAGATGGGCCACTCTGCAACATTTGCGTGTAAGCTACTCTCAGCTAAGTAGTAAGTTAAACCAAAGCAATTAATTTTACGCCCCAGCGTCGCACAGCGGGCAGTCAACGTATCGACGTGTTCGGGCCTGACTCACCTGAATGGGCCCTGCAAGGTCGTCCTGAACAGGTTTGGGGCAGTAGCTCTCGGCCCGGATCACGTGACCCGCCAGTTGAAGTCACCACCAGTACAGGATGGGCGCTGCAGCTTGGCCCGATCGTACAGGGCTTCGGTCCTGGCGCTCTCGTCAGCTTGAAAGAACGCACGGCGCAGCCCTGAGTGCGTCGAATCCAACTGTCGCTCAAGCGTAGCCGCCAGCGTCCACGTCTCGGCGTTGTAGAGCAAGACGGTTTTGACCACCGCCTGCCACAACAGAGCCCTCTGGCGGTTGGGCAGCTTTTCGGACTGGAGGACGGCCCGGATCGAATGGAATACCGCCCAGGCTTCTTTTTTCTTTGACCGCATTGTTCCCGCGTTGAATCGACACGGTTTGCGCAATGGTCCATTCGGTAGGCGCACGGGCGCCAGCAAGCACGCGGTTCATGGCGCCTGGGAGGCCACACATCGGAGCCGCAGCGCTTCGACCAACGGGACTTCGTCGGGGCCGAACGCCTTACCGCCTGGCCGGTGTTTTCCGAGCGAAAAGCAATGTCTTCCGTGGTGACTGGGCTTGGGTGCAGAAGTCCTCCTCAGCTGGGAGCGGTATTTTCCAGTGGGAACGGTCGTCCACACTGCGCGGCTCTTCACGTCGGCTGCAGCTGGATAATGGACCAGACATAAATGCAGCGTCGTCGACAGCAGCCTGTTGCTGCTCATCTAGAAGGCGCTCAATCATGTCTTCAGCGTCGCCCGTGGGCCGCCGTGAAATTAAGATATGTAAAGTGTACTGGTAAAATTATTTGGAGAGAAGGGATGATCATGTAAACAACAACTGATCGAATGGCTATATGTAGCCATGGCAGGAAGAATGTACTATTTCGAAAGAGTAATGAATGTTTCAAAATTGGCTACGAGAGAAAACTAGATAGTACACATGGACCTTCTTTTGAAACTCTCTGCTTTTGCTTTGGCCTCCTTTGAACTTTCGCTCACTATATACATGTACATGTACCTTTAGACTGTTAGCTGACATGATAAATATGATTAGCTGCAATCCTTGGAACAACTCCCAAATATACATTTAGCTCCCCGATCTTAACCATAAAATATATGAATACAAATCCATCAACACCTTAATTAAAACGTAAAGACAATTCTTGAGCCAAGCTCCGATCGCCTTAATTTTATGGCACGGGCCCGGTGTAACCGAGTTAAGTTCTTACGTTTTATGAGCAGTAATAAATATGACCTGTTATTTTAATTATAATTATTTTATGTTTCTTTTTAACGCCTTCAAAGTGTTTGCACTCTTAGGAGCATTTTTAAAAACACATTTTGTTATTTCAATTTGTCGTACTTTGAACAGTTTTTCGATATTTGTTGTTAACGACGCAGCAGCTTGGGACTCGTGAAAGACCAGACCTTAAAGCTTTATTGGTTTGCTGACTGCTGGTTATGATGAGCTAGCTTTGGCAGAAATTTGCTCCTTATTTTTGAATTTTAGCATCTGTAACTAAATGCATTAATATATTTATGTGCATAGCAAAATTTCATTCGAAACGTTTGAATCAAATTCTGTAAGTTCAGACTTCGGATTAGAATAGGCCTAGTTAAAATTAATTTGCTTAAATCACAATGACATTAAACCCTACGCTACGCTACGCCTCTACCCTAACCCCGGCACTTCTAAGTCTAAGACTTAGCAAAGGTGTAGGCCCTAGCTTTTGTAATTTTATTTGCTTAGAAATATAAAAATGGAAAGTTAACAAAAGTAAAAGTCTAAAGAGCTGGGAGTACATGCATCATCTGCTAGCCAATCAACTGAATTGGCTAGGCAGCTTGACCTTGTTACCAGGCTTTTGGTACTATATAAATTAATAGACCTATACCACTACTTCATTGTAGGCACAATTTAATTTTTTATTAAAAGAAATCAAAGTGGCATCATTCTAGGCCTACTCTGTCTTGGTTTTGATTCAAACAAGACATTAGACATATAGATTATATTATAATGTTTATTATAGCATATAGCATAGATAGGGCCTACCAGCCTAATGAGCCAACCTAGCCTAATTCAATGGCAAAGCAAATTTTTTTTAATAAAATAATCTTACTCTACCAAATTTAAAAACCTAGTCCTAGCTAAAGTGGTATACTTAGAGAAAGAAAATGCCACAAAAATTCATGCCAAGCTAGTTCAAGTTATAGGAGATCAAGCCTCTTCATGCTGCACTATTGCCCATTGGATTGAATTGATCAGTGCCAGCATATATGCCCAAACCTCAAAATTTCACACATTGATTGATGTCCAATTACGACTTAGGCCTATAGTTCCTCTCAATTGCAACTTAGTTCCTTCCAATTGCAACTTAGTTCCTCCTGATTGCAACTTAGTTCCCCCAATTACAACTTTAAAATATTATAAATTGCTTCATCTATGCCCAACCTCAAGATTTCACCTAGGCCTATCTGGTGCAACTTAGGAGGGCCTAGTTTTGTCCAGATTTGCAACTTAGTTCCTCTTGATTGCAACTTAATTTCTCCCAATTGCAACTTAATTTTCACTTTGTATATGATTTTTCTTGCTTTTTTCTCTCTCCTTTCTTTTTCTTTTCTCTTTTTCTCTTTCCTTTCTTCTCTCAATTTCTTGTTTATCAAGTTTTGTATTTTGTGACTTACCTTGGCACTTGGCTCATAGAAACAGATATTTATTGTCTTTTTTAGCATCAATGGGCCAGGGACAATTGTTATGATGCCAATTGGACAGAATGTCAATGCCAGATTTTATACTAGCTGGCAAGGTTTTGCCTAAAGTTGTGGCTTTAGTGATGGAAGAGCAGCCAACTTGCTTCCAGTGGTAAAATTTACTTGCACTATAACAATGCTTCTAGCATGCTTAAGTGTAACCTAGGGATTTTACCAGACATTTATATTGGCAACATATACATGTAAGTTGCTATTGGACAGAATGGTAGTCACATGACTACTCTCAGCCAAAAGTGACTTACATGTATATGTTGCCAATATAAATGGCCAAGTGATTCCCAAGGTTAAGCATGTATGGCCTCTAGCCACACTGTGGCCATGACAACAAGCTTTTTTGCCAGTAACAAGCTCAAGATGATATTATACTATCCATTAAGGCCTAAGGCCTTATCCTAACTTGGCACCTTGCAACTTTTGGGCATTACCAAAACTTCTGAACTAGATGTCATTTTCAATAGCCTTAAGACCCAGCTTACTATATCAATTTAGAGCTAAATACCATGCCAACTTTGAGGCATAGATTTGCCATTACTAGAAATGCATAGAATATGGCTAATATATAGAGATATTATATTGAAGGATTTCATAAAAATATAGAATTTAAATGTTTATCAACAATTTATCTACAATTGGGAACCAGGTTGCAAAAACTTTTTATGCACCCCTTGTAATACAGCTTGATAACAATCTAACATTTGTCCAAAGCTATCAAATCATTATCTCTTCTAAAATTTCATAGGTAGCATACCTTGCAAAATCATTAAATTTATTAATAACTAGTGTTTTGCCATAGCTATGGCTATGGCTATGGGATCCTAAGGCAGATCTATAGTTAGGATCATGTTGTAGTACACATAGAAACAGATTGAGTAAAACAAAGATACTTGGTAAACTATATCATAGATTTAAAACTTATAAATGATATCTAATATGGTACAATAAAACACTAGCAAATTCTAACTTTTATTAATGTGAAAACATTCACTTTATCTTCTATTGATAGTAATAGTTGTAGTAGTAGTAGTAGTAGTTGATAGACATTTAATAATCTTACAAACGAATCAAGTGTTTGTCTAAGTTTCTATCTTAATTTGCAGTCATTTAAATACTATGTTATCTTCTAGATTCAAAGTATTTTATTTCTTAGACTTTTTTGTCAAAAATATGGCTAGGGCTACAGAAACTATAAGAATATAGTAATATTGGAATCTCTTTGGCTACAGAATATAGAAAATTAGAATAAGCCATAGTTTTGCTTGAGGCTATCCCTATTAGCTTGTAAAGAAGAAATTAGTTTAGACCAAACCTAAACAAACAAACTAATCCCTTATTAGGCCTAGTCTCCATATTATTATAGTCAAGAAGATGCCTTTGTGATAGAAAATTCTAGCATTATTAAAGGTCCTTAATGCACTTGGCTTATAATCATGGCATATACTAAGGTTCTTGGTATATAACTTTTTAGGCAAATTTATTCTAAAACAACTTCGTGTTAATCTTAATACATCTATTTATGTATGTTGTTACTTCTGTTCTTAGAAACGTAAACCTATTTTGTATTTATTAAAATTTAAAATTTAATTGTAAATTACTAAAAATACTAAAGTGAAATCTCCCATATAATAATCCTACTAAATACTAAATTATTGTAAAAATGATTGCATATCATATTTTATTAGTACTTTTAGCCTTGCCTAGGCCTGCTATTAATATTTTTGCTTGTTTATTGTCAAATATACCAGGTGTTGCAAAAAAACTTTACACATTTTTTGTCTTTAAAAGGTCTGCATGACCCCTTATACTACAAAATTTGACTTTATTTTGAAGAGCACAAACAAGGCTGGAGAGATAGTTCTTGCTATCAATGGTGACCACACAAACTAAGCTTGCTTTTCATATGTATTTAAAGTTAAACTGGCTTTAAATTTTTGCCTTTATTTTTTGTTGGTGCTGAATTATCACAATTTTTTGTTGAGTTTTTTTGCAACACCCAGTAATAAATAAGCGACAAAAAGATAACAAAGCAACATTTAGTTTTAGGTAATCATTTAGTATATAAACTTAGTTGATTTTTATTTATATAATTAGTATTAATCCACTATTTTTTATTAAATTCACAAAAATAGCATTTTTTGCCTTTATAGAATTATTTTAAACATTTTGGCCAAGTTATATTACACCAGAGAGGCTTAGCAGTGTAAATTGCATTTGCGCTAGATTGGTGAGGCTATAGCCTAGTGGTTGGTTCGATTCTCGACTGCCTTAGAACAATTTGTGTCCTTAAGTAAGGCATTTAACTCTGCATTGCTTCAGTTCACCCAGCTGTAAAATGGGTGCCAGCATTAGCTGGGGTAACTGAGGGTGTGTGGTGACCCCCCAGTCCTGTTTTTACATATTAATAAAACCGATTCACTGTTTACTACTCACCATTCCAGTAATCTGTACAAGCTATTTTACCCTTTGAGACAAACAACAGTAGGAATTCAAAGTCCACAGCATCAGCAATGAGCCGCCTAATGCTCGACGACAGTCCGCCGCCCTTGTCAGCTGCCGATTCCGACGATTCCTCAGCTGAGCTGCTGGCCAGGCGTTTGGCACTCAGCGACAGCCTGGCCGCCTCCTACCCAGCCGCCGCGCTGTCCAACGCGCTACGCGACGCGCCAGGAGCTTCGGCGCTTGACGACGTCGACGACGATGCTGTCGGAGCTGCCGACCCGCTGAGCCGCAGCTGCTTCGCCAGCCTGCGAGCCTCGCCGTCTGTGGGCGGCGGCGGCAGCGAGCTGGGCGACTTGGACTGGCTGGTGAACTACCGGCCCCCGGATCTGCTGAATCCCGGGCTCGGCGAATCGGATGCGACTGGCCAGCCGCCTGCCGCTGAGGCTGCCGGGGCGGCCAGTGTTAAGAAGGTGCGTTCTATCTGTCTGTCTGTCTGTCAGTGTCTGTCTGTCTCTCTGTCTGTCTCTCTGTCTGTCTGTCTGTCTGTCTGTCTGTCTGTCTGTCTATCTGTCTCTCTGTCTGTCTGTCTCTCTGTCTGTCTCTCTGTCTGTCTGTCTGTCTGTCTGTCTGTCTGTCTGTCTGTCTGTCTGTCTGTCTTAGTGTCTGTCTGTCTGTCTGTCTGTCTGTCTTAGTGTCTGTCTGTCTGTCTGTCTGTCTGTCTTAGTGTCTGTCTGTCTGTCTGTCTGTCTGTCTGTCTTTCTGTCTGTCTATCTGTCTGTCTGTCTGTCTGTCTGTCTGTCTGTCTGTCTGTCTGTCTGTCTTTCTATCCATCTATCTTCTCGTACCTATCTATGAAATTTTCATGAATACGCAACAAATCGGTAGTTAAAACCATAACTATTTCGAGTTCTCAAAGCCGTTTTTTCTCACCCTCTTCCCCTTCTGGATCCAGGAACCGTTTCCCCAGTCCACCTTCGCCAGCTGCGGCAACCGGTTTCACAGCGGCTACGATCCGCACAAAGACCGGCTGCTGAAGCCGCCCTATTCTTTCTCCTGCCTCATCTTCATGGCGCTTGAGGCGGCGCCAAACAAGTGCCTACCGGTGCGCCGCATCTACCAGTGGATTGAGCAGAAGTTCCCATTCTACCGCCAGGCTCAGAACGGCTGGAAAAATTCCGTCAGACATAACTTGTCTCTGAATAAGAGCTTTACGAAAGTGCAGCGGGATGTAAGTAGTGTATTGTGTACTCATTCTTTCATTTTGTTGCATGCACTGTGGGTCTTTTGAATGTCAGTCTTTATTTGCGATCTTTGTGGAATTCATACTCTGTATTAGGGATTTTTGGGATTTCAAATTCTGTGTATTGGGGATTTTCGGGATACCATAATTCATATTCTGTATTGGGGATTTTTGGGATTTCATATTCTGTGTATTGGGGATTTTTTTTTAGATTTCATAATTCATATTCTGTATTGGGGATTTTTGGGATTTCATATTCTGTGTATTGCAGATTTTTGGGATTTCATATCCTGTTCGTTAGGGATTTTTTGGATTTCATATTCTGTTTATTGACGATTTTTGGGATTTCATATTTTGTGTATTGGAGATTTTTGGGATTTCATATTCTGTGTATTGAGGATTTTTGGGATTTCATATTCTGTATTGGGGATTTTGGAATTTCATATTGTGTATTGGGAATTTTTTAAATTTCATATTCTGTATATAGGAAATTTTTGGGATTTCATATTGAGTTCATTGGGGATTTTGGGATTTCATATTGTTTGTATTATAGGGATTTTTTGGATTATATATTCTGCGCATTGGGGACTTTTGGGATTTTATATTCTGTATTGGGGATTTTCGGGATTTGTATTATTTCATATTGTATAATGTGAATTTTTAGGATTTTATATTTCATTTTTTGGGGATTTTTTGGATTTCACATACGAGTACTGTCTTGGGGATTTTTTGGATTAAGAATATAATATAATAATGATAAATTCGCCCACAGACTTCGGCCAAAGGCTCCCTGTGGACCATCGACCCCATGGCCAGGGCTGGCATGCTGCAGGCGCTCAAGAAGACCCCCTACCATCCCTACGCTCAGGTGCAAATGTTCAGCGCCACCGGCACCATGTACAAAACTGGCGGCGGTGGAATGAGACGCGAAGCCAAGTCGCCGCTGCCCCTGCAACAGCAGCAGCAGCAAGGCTCCAGTTACAGTAGCGTGTTAGGCACCAATGCTCTTCTAGCTCACAGCTCCGCTATGGTCAAAATGGACGACAATGTCAGTAGCAACTGCGATGACGAACTCGCCAGCGTCTCTGATATCCAGCAGCAGCAGCAGCAGCAGAGAATGCAGTATCACCCCAATGTGAACAGTTTCAAAGGTCACGTGACGCCTGTCAAAGGGCCGCCGACTTTGAAGCAGCCTTCGCCTTCGGAGTCCCAGCCGCTGCAGCAGCAGCAGCAGCAGCAGCAACAGCAGCAACAGCAGCAGCCTGCGATTAAGTCGGAAACCTTCGATGAGGCAGATGAGGACAAGAGCAAGCAGCGCCAGCGCTGCCGTAAGCAGGACTTGCTGCCGTCAGCGCATCTCTACCCGTTTCTGGCCGCGAAAATGAAACGACTGGTGCACATTCTTGGGGATCAGGTGAGCTGCTAAAGACATCTAAAAACAAATCTAGCGGTACATCTAGAGACAAACCTAGCGATACATCTAGAGACAAATCTAGCAATACATCTAGAGACAAATCTAATGATACATCTAGAGACAAATCTAGCGATACGTCTAGAGACTAATCTAGCGATACATCTAGAGACTAATCTAGCGATACAACTGGAGACTAATCTAGCGATACAACTGGAGACTGATCTAGCGATATATCTAGAGACTAATCTAGCGATACATCTAGAGACTGATCTAGCGATATATCTAGAGACAAATCTAGCAATACATCTAGAGACTAATCTAGCGATACATCTAGAGACTGATCTAGCGATATATCTAGAGACTAATCTAGCGATACATCTAGAGACTGATCTAGCGATATATCTAGAGACAAATCTAGCAATACATCTAGAGACAAATCTAGCGATACATCTAGAGACAAATCTAGCGATACATCTAGAGACTAATCTAGCGATACATCTAGAGACTAATCTAGCGATACATCTAGAGACTAATCTAGCGATACATCTAGAGACTAATCTAGCGATACATCTAGCTCACTCGTCTTCCACCAATCATCCTAAAGGCCGCAGACGGTCAGCAACTGGCGGCCTCAGACGCCACCAGCTTGCGCGAACTTCGCCGACAACGCGGCGACATTGTCGACGTCGACGTCGACGAAGACGAAGACGACGATGAAGACGAAGACGGCTACGTAGAGATCGAGCAGCCAATCAAGCGGCCGCGCCGGCCCCGCAAAGACTGCGCCCAGATGTACCGCCTGCTGCCGCCCGCGCGCCTGCTGAAGAAAAAAGAAGGCGGCCGATCGTCGGCATGCCGTCCGTCAATCAGCTGGTCGCCGCCGCCCAGATGGCCCAGATGAAGCGGGCAGCCACCGCCGCCACGGCCGCCACCGCCACCGCCACGGCTACCGAAGCCAAACCTGCCGTTTCGAATGCTACTATTAGTAGTGCTGCCACTGTCTCAAATGATACTAGTGACAATGCCAAGGCCGCCAATGACAAGCCGGCTAGCGACGCCGCTGCTCAATCGTCTTCCTCTTCCAAAGCTAAGCTGCCCGACGCTCGCGCGCTCTATTTGAAGTATCGATGCCAGAGTAGCGACGACGCGTCTGCGGCGGCGACAACGACAACCGACGCTGCTGCCGGCGAAGCGACGGTGCAGCCGCGACGACTGCCGCCTATTCTGTCTGTTGGCGGATTGGCCGAGACGCGGGATAAAATGTGAGCGATTTTTTAACCTTTTGTAACGATATGTATCGAAAAAGCATAGCGTTTATGACAAACGAAGCTCACTTGATAGTAAAAAATTTGCCGATATGTATGCGAAATTATTTCGCAAAATTGAAGAATCGATATTTATTGAAACTTTATTTTTACTACAGACAAAGTTTAAGGGCCGATATGTATCGAAAGTTACTTTTACCATTATGTTAAATTAATAAAAGCTATTATAGCAGCTTTGCACTGCCGATATGTATCGAAAGTAGCTTATTACTCACAAATGCTCGCACCGCAGCCCGATCGAGGAAGCCTCGGTCCTGGCCAGTCTGGCATTGAAGCGGCGCCACCAGGGAGTCGCAGCAAGCAGCGAGCCCATCGGCACCGCCAACAGCGCCAAGCAGCCACCTGTAGTGGCTTCTCCTATTGTCGTTAAA
>NIVC01001576.1:0-60743 GCA_002269645.1 Macrostomum lignano | reverse complement strand
ATCGAACTTGGATCTGGCTCAGCCCGATTAAAGCATCGAACTTGATCTGGCTCAGCCGATTAAAGCATCGAACTTGGATCTGGCTCAGCCCGATTAAAGCATCGAACTTGGATCTGGCTCAGCCCGATTAAAGCATCGAACTTGGATCTGGCTCAGCCCGATTAAAGCATCGAACTTGGATCTGGCTCAGCCCGATTAAAGCATCGAACTTGGATCTGGCTCAGCCCGATTAAAGCATCGAACTTGGATCTGGCTCAGCCCGATTAAAGCATCGAACTTGGATCTGGCTCAGCCCGATTAAAGCATCGAACTTGGATCTGGCTCAGCCCGATTAAAGCATCGAACTTGGATCTGGCTCAGCCCGATTAAAGCATCGAACTTGGATCTGGCTCAGCCCGATTAAAGCATCGAACTTGGATCTGGCTCAGCCCGATTAAAGCATCGAACTTGATCTGGCTCAGCCCGATTAAAGCATCGAACTTGGATCTGGCTCAGCCCGATTAAAGCATCGAACTTGGATCTGGCTCAGCCCGATTAAAGCATCGAACTTGGATCTGGCTCAGCCCGATTAAAGCATCGAACTTGGATCTGGCTCAGCCCGATTAAAGCATCGAACTTGGATCTGGCTCAGCCCGATTAAAGCATCGAACTTGATCTGGCTCAGCCGATTAAAGCATCGAACTTGGATCTGGCTCAGCCCGATTAAAGCATCGAACTTGGATCTGGCTCAGCCCGATTAAAGCATCGAACTTGGATCTGGCTCAGCCCGATTAAAGCATCGAACTTGGATCTGGCTCAGCCCGATTAAAGCATCGAACTTGGATCTGGCTCAGCCCGATTAAAGCATCGAACTTGGATCTGGCTCAGCCCGATTAAAGCATCGAACTTGGATCTGGCTCAGCCCGATTAAAGCATCGAACTTGGATCTGGCTCAGCCCGATTAAAGCATCGAACTTGGATCTGGCTCAGCCCGATTAAAGCATCGAACTTGGATCTGGCTCAGCCCGATTAAAGCATCGAACTTGGATCTGGCTCAGCCCGATTAAAGCATCGAACTTGGATCTGGCTCAGCCCGATTAAAGCATCGAACTTGGATCTGGCTCAGCCCGATTAAAGCATCGAACTTGGATCTGGCTCAGCCCGATTAAAGCATCGAACTTGGATCTGGCTCAGCCCGATTAAAGCATCGAACTTGGATCTGGCTCAGCCCGATTAAAGCATCGAACTTGGATCTGGCTCAGCCGATTAAAGCATCGAACTTGGATCTGGCTCAGCCCGATTAAAGCATCGAACTTGGATCTGGCTCAGCCGATTAAAGCATCGAACTTGGATCTGGCTCAGCCCGATTAAAGCATCGAACTTGGATCTGGCTCAGCCCGATTAAAGCATCGAACTTGGATCTGGCTCAGCCCGATTAAAGCATCGAACTTGGATCTGGCTCAGCCCGATTAAAGCATCGAACTTGGATCTGGCTCAGCCCGATTAAAGCATCGAACTTGGATCTGGCTCAGCCCGATTAAAGCATCGAACTTGGATCTGGCTCAGCCCGATTAAAGCATCGAACTTGGATCTGGCTCAGCCCGATTAAAGCATCGAACTTGGATCTGGCTCAGCCCGATTAAAGCATCGAACTTGGATCTGGCTCAGCCCGATTAAAGCATCGAACTTGGATCTGGCTCAGCCCGATTAAAGCATCGAACTTGGATCTGGCTCAGCCCGATTAAAGCATCGAACTTGGATCTGGCTCAGCCCGATTAAAGCATCGAACTTGGATCTGGCTCAGCCCGATTAAAGCATCGAACTTGGATCTGGCTCAGCCCGATTAAAGCATCGAACTTGGATCTGGCTCAGCCCGATTAAAGCATCGAACTTGGATCTGGCTCAGCCCGATTAAAGCATCGAACTTGGATCTGGCTCAGCCCGATTAAAGCATCGAACTTGGATCTGGCTCAGCCCGATTAAAGCATCGAACTTGGATCTGGCTCAGCCCGATTAAAGCATCGAACTTGGATCTGGCTCAGCCCGATTAAAGCATCGAACTTGGATCTGGCTCAGCCCGATTAAAGCATCGAACTTGGATCTGGCTCAGCCCGATTAAAGCATCGAACTTGGATCTGGCTCAGCCCGATTAAAGCATCGAACTTGGATCTGGCTCAGCCCGATTAAAGCATCGAACTTGGATCTGGCTCAGCCCGATTAAAGCATCGAACTTGGATCTGGCTCAGCCCGATTAAAGCATCGAACTTGGATCTGGCTCAGCCCGATTAAAGCATCGAACTTGGATCTGGCTCAGCCCGATTAAAGCATCGAACTTGGATCTGGCTCAGCCCGATTAAAGCATCGAACTTGGATCTGGCTCAGCCCGATTAAAGCATCGAACTTGGATCTGGCTCAGCCCGATTAAAGCATCGAACTTGGATCTGGCTCAGCCCGATTAAAGCATCGAACTTGGATCTGGCTCAGCCCGATTAAAGCATCGAACTTGGATCTGGCTCAGCCCGATTAAAGCATCGAACTTGGATCTGGCTCAGCCCGATTAAAGCATCGAACTTGGATCTGGCTCAGCCCGATTAAAGCATCGAACTTGGATCTGGCTCAGCCCGATTAAAGCATCGAACTTGGATCTGGCTCAGCCCGATTAAAGCATCGAACTTGGATCTGGCTCAGCCCGATTAAAGCATCGAACTTGGATCTGGCTCAGCCCGATTAAAGCATCGAACTTGGATCTGGCTCAGCCCGATTAAAGCATCGAACTTGGATCTGGCTCAGCCCGATTAAAGCATCGAACTTGGATCTGGCTCAGCCCGATTAAAGCATCGAACTTGGATCTGGCTCAGCCCGATTAAAGCATCGAACTTGGATCTGGCTCAGCCCGATTAAAGCATCGAACTTGGATCTGGCTCAGCCCGATTAAAGCATCGAACTTGGATCTGGCTCAGCCCGATTAAAGCATCGAACTTGGATCTGGCTCAGCCCGATTAAAGCATCGAACTTGGATCTGGCTCAGCCCGATTAAAGCATCGAACTTGGATCTGGCTCAGCCCGATTAAAGCATCGAACTTGGATCTGGCTCAGCCCGATTAAAGCATCGAACTTGGATCTGGCTCAGCCCGATTAAAGCATCGAACTTGGATCTGGCTCAGCCCGATTAAAGCATCGAACTTGGATCTGGCTCAGCCCGATTAAAGCATCGAACTTGGATCTGGCTCAGCCCGATTAAAGCATCGAACTTGGATCTGGCTCAGCCCGATTAAAGCATCGAACTTGGATCTGGCTCAGCCCGATTAAAGCATCGAACTTGGATCTGGCTCAGCCCGATTAAAGCATCGAACTTGGATCTGGCTCAGCCCGATTAAAGCATCGAACTTGGATCTGGCTCAGCCCGATTAAAGCATCGAACTTGGATCTGGCTCAGCCCGATTAAAGCATCGAACTTGGATCTGGCTCAGCCCGATTAAAGCATCGAACTTGGATCTGGCTCAGCCCGATTAAAGCATCGAACTTGGATCTGGCTCAGCCCGATTAAAGCATCGAACTTGGATCTGGCTCAGCCCGATTAAAGCATCGAACTTGGATCTGGCTCAGCCCGATTAAAGCATCGAACTTGGATCTGGCTCAGCCCGATTAAAGCATCGAACTTGGATCTGGCTCAGCCCGATTAAAGCATCGAACTTGGATCTGGCTCAGCCCGATTAAAGCATCGAACTTGGATCTGGCTCAGCCCGATTAAAGCATCGAACTTGGATCTGGCTCAGCCCGATTAAAGCATCGAACTTGGATCTGGCTCAGCCCGATTAAAGCATCGAACTTGGATCTGGCTCAGCCCGATTAAAGCATCGAACTTGGATCTGGCTCAGCCCGATTAAAGCATCGAACTTGGATCTGGCTCAGCCCGATTAAAGCATCGAACTTGGATCTGGCTCAGCCCGATTAAAGCATCGAACTTGGATCTGGCTCAGCCCGATTAAAGCATCGAACTTGGATCTGGCTCAGCCCGATTAAAGCATCGAACTTGGATCTGGCTCAGCCCGATTAAAGCATCGAACTTGGATCTGGCTCAGCCCGATTAAAGCATCGAACTTGGATCTGGCTCAGCCCGATTAAAGCATCGAACTTGGATCTGGCTCAGCCCGATTAAAGCATCGAACTTGGATCTGGCTCAGCCCGATTAAAGCATCGAACTTGGATCTGGCTCAGCCCGATTAAAGCATCGAACTTGGATCTGGCTCAGCCCGATTAAAGCATCGAACTTGGATCTGGCTCAGCCCGATTAAAGCATCGAACTTGGATCTGGCTCAGCCCGATTAAAGCATCGAACTTGGATCTGGCTCAGCCCGATTAAAGCATCGAACTTGGATCTGGCTCAGCCCGATTAAAGCATCGAACTTGGATCTGGCTCAGCCCGATTAAAGCATCGAACTTGGATCTGGCTCAGCCCGATTAAAGCATCGAACTTGGATCTGGCTCAGCCCGATTAAAGCATCGAACTTGGATCTGGCTCAGCCCGATTAAAGCATCGAACTTGGATCTGGCTCAGCCCGATTAAAGCATCGAACTTGGATCTGGCTCAGCCCGATTAAAGCATCGAACTTGGATCTGGCTCAGCCCGATTAAAGCATCGAACTTGGATCTGGCTCAGCCCGATTAAAGCATCGAACTTGGATCTGGCTCAGCCCGATTAAAGCATCGAACTTGGATCTGGCTCAGCCCGATTAAAGCATCGAACTTGGATCTGGCTCAGCCCGATTAAAGCATCGAACTTGGATCTGGCTCAGCCCGATTAAAGCATCGAACTTGGATCTGGCTCAGCCCGATTAAAGCATCGAACTTGGATCTGGCTCAGCCCGATTAAAGCATCGAACTTGGATCTGGCTCAGCCCGATTAAAGCATCGAACTTGGATCTGGCTCAGCCCGATTAAAGCATCGAACTTGGATCTGGCTCAGCCCGATTAAAGCATCGAACTTGGATCTGGCTCAGCCCGATTAAAGCATCGAACTTGGATCTGGCTCAGCCCGATTAAAGCATCGAACTTGGATCTGGCTCAGCCCGATTAAAGCATCGAACTTGGATCTGGCTCAGCCCGATTAAAGCATCGAACTTGGATCTGGCTCAGCCCGATTAAAGCATCGAACTTGGATCTGGCTCAGCCCGATTAAAGCATCGAACTTGGATCTGGCTCAGCCCGATTAAAGCATCGAACTTGGATCTGGCTCAGCCCGATTAAAGCATCGAACTTGGATCTGGCTCAGCCCGATTAAAGCATCGAACTTGGATCTGGCTCAGCCCGATTAAAGCATCGAACTTGGATCTGGCTCAGCCCGATTAAAGCATCGAACTTGGATCTGGCTCAGCCCGATTAAAGCATCGAACTTGGATCTGGCTCAGCCCGATTAAAGCATCGAACTTGGATCTGGCTCAGCCCGATTAAAGCATCGAACTTGGATCTGGCTCAGCCCGATTAAAGCATCGAACTTGGATCTGGCTCAGCCCGATTAAAGCATCGAACTTGGATCTGGCTCAGCCCGATTAAAGCATCGAACTTGGATCTGGCTCAGCCCGATTAAAGCATCGAACTTGGATCTGGCTCAGCCCGATTAAAGCATCGAACTTGGATCTGGCTCAGCCCGATTAAAGCATCGAACTTGGATCTGGCTCAGCCCGATTAAAGCATCGAACTTGGATCTGGCTCAGCCCGATTAAAGCATCGAACTTGGATCTGGCTCAGCCCGATTAAAGCATCGAACTTGGATCTGGCTCAGCCCGATTAAAGCATCGAACTTGGATCTGGCTCAGCCCGATTAAAGCATCGAACTTGGATCTGGCTCAGCCCGATTAAAGCATCGAACTTGGATCTGGCTCAGCCCGATTAAAGCATCGAACTTGGATCTGGCTCAGCCCGATTAAAGCATCGAACTTGGATCTGGCTCAGCCCGATTAAAGCATCGAACTTGGATCTGGCTCAGCCCGATTAAAGCATCGAACTTGGATCTGGCTCAGCCCGATTAAAGCATCGAACTTGGATCTGGCTCAGCCCGATTAAAGCATCGAACTTGGATCTGGCTCAGCCCGATTAAAGCATCGAACTTGGATCTGGCTCAGCCCGATTAAAGCATCGAACTTGGATCTGGCTCAGCCCGATTAAAGCATCGAACTTGGATCTGGCTCAGCCCGATTAAAGCATCGAACTTGGATCTGGCTCAGCCCGATTAAAGCATCGAACTTGGATCTGGCTCAGCCCGATTAAAGCATCGAACTTGGATCTGGCTCAGCCCGATTAAAGCATCGAACTTGGATCTGGCTCAGCCCGATTAAAGCATCGAACTTGGATCTGGCTCAGCCCGATTAAAGCATCGAACTTGGATCTGGCTCAGCCCGATTAAAGCATCGAACTTGGATCTGGCTCAGCCCGATTAAAGCATCGAACTTGGATCTGGCTCAGCCCGATTAAAGCATCGAACTTGGATCTGGCTCAGCCCGATTAAAGCATCGAACTTGGATCTGGCTCAGCCCGATTAAAGCATCGAACTTGGATCTGGCTCAGCCCGATTAAAGCATCGAACTTGGATCTGGCTCAGCCCGATTAAAGCATCGAACTTGGATCTGGCTCAGCCCGATTAAAGCATCGAACTTGGATCTGGCTCAGCCCGATTAAAGCATCGAACTTGGATCTGGCTCAGCCCGATTAAAGCATCGAACTTGGATCTGGCTCAGCCCGATTAAAGCATCGAACTTGGATCTGGCTCAGCCCGATTAAAGCATCGAACTTGGATCTGGCTCAGCCCGATTAAAGCATCGAACTTGGATCTGGCTCAGCCCGATTAAAGCATCGAACTTGGATCTGGCTCAGCCCGATTAAAGCATCGAACTTGGATCTGGCTCAGCCCGATTAAAGCATCGAACTTGGATCTGGCTCAGCCCGATTAAAGCATCGAACTTGGATCTGGCTCAGCCCGATTAAAGCATCGAACTTGGATCTGGCTCAGCCCGATTAAAGCATCGAACTTGGATCTGGCTCAGCCCGATTAAAGCATCGAACTTGGATCTGGCTCAGCCCGATTAAAGCATCGAACTTGGATCTGGCTCAGCCCGATTAAAGCATCGAACTTGGATCTGGCTCAGCCCGATTAAAGCATCGAACTTGGATCTGGCTCAGCCCGATTAAAGCATCGAACTTGGATCTGGCTCAGCCCGATTAAAGCATCGAACTTGGATCTGGCTCAGCCCGATTAAAGCATCGAACTTGGATCTGGCTCAGCCCGATTAAAGCATCGAACTTGGATCTGGCTCAGCCCGATTAAAGCATCGAACTTGGATCTGGCTCAGCCCGATTAAAGCATCGAACTTGGATCTGGCTCAGCCCGATTAAAGCATCGAACTTGGATCTGGCTCAGCCCGATTAAAGCATCGAACTTGGATCTGGCTCAGCCCGATTAAAGCATCGAACTTGGATCTGGCTCAGCCCGATTAAAGCATCGAACTTGGATCTGGCTCAGCCCGATTAAAGCATCGAACTTGGATCTGGCTCAGCCCGATTAAAGCATCGAACTTGGATCTGGCTCAGCCCGATTAAAGCATCGAACTTGGATCTGGCTCAGCCCGATTAAAGCATCGAACTTGGATCTGGCTCAGCCCGATTAAAGCATCGAACTTGGATCTGGCTCAGCCCGATTAAAGCATCGAACTTGGATCTGGCTCAGCCCGATTAAAGCATCGAACTTGGATCTGGCTCAGCCCGATTAAAGCATCGAACTTGGATCTGGCTCAGCCCGATTAAAGCATCGAACTTGGATCTGGCTCAGCCCGATTAAAGCATCGAACTTGGATCTGGCTCAGCCCGATTAAAGCATCGAACTTGGATCTGGCTCAGCCCGATTAAAGCATCGAACTTGGATCTGGCTCAGCCCGATTAAAGCATCGAACTTGGATCTGGCTCAGCCCGATTAAAGCATCGAACTTGGATCTGGCTCAGCCCGATTAAAGCATCGAACTTGGATCTGGCTCAGCCCGATTAAAGCATCGAACTTGGATCTGGCTCAGCCCGATTAAAGCATCGAACTTGGATCTGGCTCAGCCCGATTAAAGCATCGAACTTGGATCTGGCTCAGCCCGATTAAAGCATCGAACTTGGATCTGGCTCAGCCCGATTAAAGCATCGAACTTGGATCTGGCTCAGCCCGATTAAAGCATCGAACTTGGATCTGGCTCAGCCCGATTAAAGCATCGAACTTGGATCTGGCTCAGCCCGATTAAAGCATCGAACTTGGATCTGGCTCAGCCCGATTAAAGCATCGAACTTGGATCTGGCTCAGCCCGATTAAAGCATCGAACTTGGATCTGGCTCAGCCCGATTAAAGCATCGAACTTGGATCTGGCTCAGCCCGATTAAAGCATCGAACTTGGATCTGGCTCAGCCCGATTAAAGCATCGAACTTGGATCTGGCTCAGCCCGATTAAAGCATCGAACTTGGATCTGGCTCAGCCCGATTAAAGCATCGAACTTGGATCTGGCTCAGCCCGATTAAAGCATCGAACTTGGATCTGGCTCAGCCCGATTAAAGCATCGAACTTGGATCTGGCTCAGCCCGATTAAAGCATCGAACTTGGATCTGGCTCAGCCCGATTAAAGCATCGAACTTGGATCTGGCTCAGCCCGATTAAAGCATCGAACTTGGATCTGGCTCAGCCCGATTAAAGCATCGAACTTGGATCTGGCTCAGCCCGATTAAAGCATCGAACTTGGATCTGGCTCAGCCCGATTAAAGCATCGAACTTGGATCTGGCTCAGCCCGATTAAAGCATCGAACTTGGATCTGGCTCAGCCCGATTAAAGCATCGAACTTGGATCTGGCTCAGCCCGATTAAAGCATCGAACTTGGATCTGGCTCAGCCCGATTAAAGCATCGAACTTGGATCTGGCTCAGCCCGATTAAAGCATCGAACTTGGATCTGGCTCAGCCCGATTAAAGCATCGAACTTGGATCTGGCTCAGCCCGATTAAAGCATCGAACTTGGATCTGGCTCAGCCCGATTAAAGCATCGAACTTGGATCTGGCTCAGCCCGATTAAAGCATCGAACTTGGATCTGGCTCAGCCCGATTAAAGCATCGAACTTGGATCTGGCTCAGCCCGATTAAAGCATCGAACTTGGATCTGGCTCAGCCCGATTAAAGCATCGAACTTGGATCTGGCTCAGCCCGATTAAAGCATCGAACTTGGATCTGGCTCAGCCCGATTAAAGCATCGAACTTGGATCTGGCTCAGCCCGATTAAAGCATCGAACTTGGATCTGGCTCAGCCCGATTAAAGCATCGAACTTGGATCTGGCTCAGCCCGATTAAAGCATCGAACTTGGATCTGGCTCAGCCCGATTAAAGCATCGAACTTGGATCTGGCTCAGCCCGATTAAAGCATCGAACTTGGATCTGGCTCAGCCCGATTAAAGCATCGAACTTGGATCTGGCTCAGCCCGATTAAAGCATCGAACTTGGATCTGGCTCAGCCCGATTAAAGCATCGAACTTGGATCTGGCTCAGCCCGATTAAAGCATCGAACTTGGATCTGGCTCAGCCCGATTAAAGCATCGAACTTGGATCTGGCTCAGCCCGATTAAAGCATCGAACTTGGATCTGGCTCAGCCCGATTAAAGCATCGAACTTGGATCTGGCTCAGCCCGATTAAAGCATCGAACTTGGATCTGGCTCAGCCCGATTAAAGCATCGAACTTGGATCTGGCTCAGCCCGATTAAAGCATCGAACTTGGATCTGGCTCAGCCCGATTAAAGCATCGAACTTGGATCTGGCTCAGCCCGATTAAAGCATCGAACTTGGATCTGGCTCAGCCCGATTAAAGCATCGAACTTGGATCTGGCTCAGCCCGATTAAAGCATCGAACTTGGATCTGGCTCAGCCCGATTAAAGCATCGAACTTGGATCTGGCTCAGCCCGATTAAAGCATCGAACTTGGATCTGGCTCAGCCCGATTAAAGCATCGAACTTGGATCTGGCTCAGCCCGATTAAAGCATCGAACTTGGATCTGGCTCAGCCCGATTAAAGCATCGAACTTGGATCTGGCTCAGCCCGATTAAAGCATCGAACTTGGATCTGGCTCAGCCCGATTAAAGCATCGAACTTGGATCTGGCTCAGCCCGATTAAAGCATCGAACTTGGATCTGGCTCAGCCCGATTAAAGCATCGAACTTGGATCTGGCTCAGCCCGATTAAAGCATCGAACTTGGATCTGGCTCAGCCCGATTAAAGCATCGAACTTGGATCTGGCTCAGCCCGATTAAAGCATCGAACTTGGATCTGGCTCAGCCCGATTAAAGCATCGAACTTGGATCTGGCTCAGCCCGATTAAAGCATCGAACTTGGATCTGGCTCAGCCCGATTAAAGCATCGAACTTGGATCTGGCTCAGCCCGATTAAAGCATCGAACTTGGATCTGGCTCAGCCCGATTAAAGCATCGAACTTGGATCTGGCTCAGCCCGATTAAAGCATCGAACTTGGATCTGGCTCAGCCCGATTAAAGCATCGAACTTGGATCTGGCTCAGCCCGATTAAAGCATCGAACTTGGATCTGGCTCAGCCCGATTAAAGCATCGAACTTGGATCTGGCTCAGCCCGATTAAAGCATCGAACTTGGATCTGGCTCAGCCCGATTAAAGCATCGAACTTGGATCTGGCTCAGCCCGATTAAAGCATCGAACTTGGATCTGGCTCAGCCCGATTAAAGCATCGAACTTGGATCTGGCTCAGCCCGATTAAAGCATCGAACTTGGATCTGGCTCAGCCCGATTAAAGCATCGAACTTGGATCTGGCTCAGCCCGATTAAAGCATCGAACTTGGATCTGGCTCAGCCCGATTAAAGCATCGAACTTGGATCTGGCTCAGCCCGATTAAAGCATCGAACTTGGATCTGGCTCAGCCCGATTAAAGCATCGAACTTGGATCTGGCTCAGCCCGATTAAAGCATCGAACTTGGATCTGGCTCAGCCCGATTAAAGCATCGAACTTGGATCTGGCTCAGCCCGATTAAAGCATCGAACTTGGATCTGGCTCAGCCCGATTAAAGCATCGAACTTGGATCTGGCTCAGCCCGATTAAAGCATCGAACTTGGATCTGGCTCAGCCCGATTAAAGCATCGAACTTGGATCTGGCTCAGCCCGATTAAAGCATCGAACTTGGATCTGGCTCAGCCCGATTAAAGCATCGAACTTGGATCTGGCTCAGCCCGATTAAAGCATCGAACTTGGATCTGGCTCAGCCCGATTAAAGCATCGAACTTGGATCTGGCTCAGCCCGATTAAAGCATCGAACTTGGATCTGGCTCAGCCCGATTAAAGCATCGAACTTGGATCTGGCTCAGCCCGATTAAAGCATCGAACTTGGATCTGGCTCAGCCCGATTAAAGCATCGAACTTGGATCTGGCTCAGCCCGATTAAAGCATCGAACTTGGATCTGGCTCAGCCCGATTAAAGCATCGAACTTGGATCTGGCTCAGCCCGATTAAAGCATCGAACTTGGATCTGGCTCAGCCCGATTAAAGCATCGAACTTGGATCTGGCTCAGCCCGATTAAAGCATCGAACTTGGATCTGGCTCAGCCCGATTAAAGCATCGAACTTGGATCTGGCTCAGCCCGATTAAAGCATCGAACTTGGATCTGGCTCAGCCCGATTAAAGCATCGAACTTGGATCTGGCTCAGCCCGATTAAAGCATCGAACTTGGATCTGGCTCAGCCCGATTAAAGCATCGAACTTGGATCTGGCTCAGCCCGATTAAAGCATCGAACTTGGATCTGGCTCAGCCCGATTAAAGCATCGAACTTGGATCTGGCTCAGCCCGATTAAAGCATCGAACTTGGATCTGGCTCAGCCCGATTAAAGCATCGAACTTGGATCTGGCTCAGCCCGATTAAAGCATCGAACTTGGATCTGGCTCAGCCCGATTAAAGCATCGAACTTGGATCTGGCTCAGCCCGATTAAAGCATCGAACTTGGATCTGGCTCAGCCCGATTAAAGCATCGAACTTGGATCTGGCTCAGCCCGATTAAAGCATCGAACTTGGATCTGGCTCAGCCCGATTAAAGCATCGAACTTGGATCTGGCTCAGCCCGATTAAAGCATCGAACTTGGATCTGGCTCAGCCCGATTAAAGCATCGAACTTGGATCTGGCTCAGCCCGATTAAAGCATCGAACTTGGATCTGGCTCAGCCCGATTAAAGCATCGAACTTGGATCTGGCTCAGCCCGATTAAAGCATCGAACTTGGATCTGGCTCAGCCCGATTAAAGCATCGAACTTGGATCTGGCTCAGCCCGATTAAAGCATCGAACTTGGATCTGGCTCAGCCCGATTAAAGCATCGAACTTGGATCTGGCTCAGCCCGATTAAAGCATCGAACTTGGATCTGGCTCAGCCCGATCGTGTCAACCCCACTGCTGCACGCTGCCAGCTGTAGTGACCTGTCAAATGTGACTGTACAATTCACATCATCCGACTCTCAGCCGAAGCCTCAGCATTGGTGTAAAATTTCATTTGATACAAGTGGATTCGGAGCCCACAACCTGACCCTTCTGTCTCTGGTGAGTCTCTCTACCGGTACATTGTCGGTTGATGCGACAGAAGTGACCCGACTGGCTGGGTTTTTGCAGAACTCAAGCGAAAACGGCTCTGTCAGCTCGTGGCAGTTCAACATTGATGAGGAGCAGAGACCGGGATCGATGCAGGAAGCCAAGCTCGAGTGCAGCGCGGTGCAGCGGCCACCGGGAGCCGGGCTCCAGTGGGTGCGCTCAGCCACAGCAGAGCTGGACTGCAGAAGCTCAAACAAAGCTCAGACCTCCATGCCGACAGTGCTGGTGGCAGCATCGGCCACCATTGCCATATGCGTTGGTCTGCTTCTGGCAGCAATGGTTAGCGCTTGAAACTGCCTAAAATTTGGTATCTTCGCTGGCTGCCAATCTCTCCGCTTTCTAAACTGATTGATGGCTTTGAAAACAACCGATTTTTTTCGTACTTTTAGCTGATGAAGCATCGCGTTTTGGCCTACAGCCCGGTGACAGCAACGGCAGCCGCCACCCGAGAGAGTGGAGTGAGCCACTTCATTTTTTCCTTTTCTAGTTTTTATGCACTTTTACATAAAACCTTACTCTGCAATTGCCGCTCAGTCTCAGCACGAGCAGGAACTGGTAGAGCTCGGCTGCCCACCAACTGGAGCTTCTGCCACAGCTTCCGGTCCAAGTACGGAGTTCCTAGTCCGCCACTGCCAATACGGGAGCGAGTGCACCGTGTACTTGGATATTGTTGCCACGGGTCCGTGACACCTTGTCGTGCTGATTGGCAATACCTCAATTTCTCAGCATGTCAATCTTGTGATTATCCCTGTCAATCTTGTGATTGTCTCTGTTAATCTTGTGATTATCCCTGTCAATCTCGTGATTATCCATGTCAATCTTGTGATTATCTCTGTCAATCTTGTGATTGTCTCTGTCAATGTTGTGATTATCTCTGTCAATCTTGTGATTGTCACTGTTAATCTTGTGATTATCTCTGTCAATCTTGTGATTATCTCTGTCAATATTGTGATTATCTTTGTCAATCTTGTGATCATCTCTGTCAATCTTGTGATTGTCTCTGTCAATCTTGTGATTGTCTCTGTCAATCTTGTGATTATCTCTGTCAATCTTGTGATTATCTCTGTCAATCTTGTGATTGTCTCTGTCAATCTTGTGATTGTCTCTGTCAATCTTGTGATTATCTCTGTCAACTTGTGATTGTCTCTGTCAATCTTGTGATTATCTCTGTCAATCTTGTGATTATCTTTGTCAATCTTGTGATTATCTTTGTCAATCTTGTGATTATCTCTGTCAATCTTGTGATTATCTTTGTCAATCTTGTGATTATCTCTGTCAATCTTGTGATTATCTCTGTCAATCTTGTGATTATCTCTGTCAATCTTGTGATTGTCTCTGTCAATCTTGTGATCAATCTTGTGATTATCTCTGTCAATCTTGTGATTATCTCTGTCAATCTTGTGATTGTCTCTGTCAATCTTGTGATTGTCTCTGTCAATCTTGTGATTGTCTCTGTCAATCCCACATGATTGTCTCCGTCAATCTCCTGATTGTCTATGTAAATCTCATGATTGTCCCTGTCAATCTCATGAATATGCTCGAGAATTCGAATGATTTACTATTTAAACTGTTATTAAAATAGTATTCTAGAATTCGTTTAAATGCAGATGTTCAAAAATAGTACAAAAAAGTTAAAACCAAAGATCATGCCTCCATTGCTAGGAAATTCGCTCATTTTGCTGCTTGCTGGCGACATTCAATTTTTATCGATTTCTGGACTGATGTTAAATATACTTCTGCAGTTTGAAATATTCGGGCCCGCATTGCACTACTGTGAGCAGTAGCGTGTCACGCTGCTTTGCTGTGATATTCACGATACTGCAACAAGTTTAACGCGTACTTAGAACCGCAGGTTGACCTGCGCTGAGGCAATGCTGACCATTCTGCTGGCTCCCGACTTTTTATTTACAGAAAAAGGAAGACTAACTGGATGAGAGGAGAGTGCAGGTAGAAGAGTAAGGAATGTGAAGAGAGATAGGTAGGAGAGATAAGGAGAAGTAGGGAGAGGTAGGGAGAGGTAGGGAGAGGTAGGGAGAGGTAGGGAGAGATAGGGAGAGCTAGGGAGAGGTAGGGAGAGGTAGGGAGAGGTAGGGGAGATAGGGAGAGGTAGGGAGAGGTAGGGAGAGGTAGGGAGAGGTAGGGAGAGGTAGGGAGAGCTAGGGAGAGGTAGGGAGAGGTAGGGAGAGGTAGGGAGAGGTAGGGAGAGGTAGGGAGAGGTAGGGAGAGGTAGGGAGAGGTAGGGAGAGGTAGGGAGAGGTAAGGAGAGGTAGGGAGAGGTAGGGAGAGATTGGTGCGACCATTTTTTACTTTTAAACGCCTTCCAGCCTTTGAAATCGATCAGACGCACAACTCCAACACGATCAGTTTTTTTTCTTCTATTTTTCCGTACAAAAATGTCCTCAGCTGGGATACGGCAAGATTTCCTAGAAAATTGATGCCAGTAGCCAAGCAGGAGCCATGGCTTCCCCAGCCCCTGTCCCTGTGGAAGCTGCTCAGGTCTCAATCGGTGAAGCGAGCCGGAGAGCGGTGTTGAGCGCCCTGCAAAGCAGAGCTTGTTGGCTTTGCAAAAATAAATGAAAAAAATATTTATAATAATTTGAGCCCCGCGGAAAGCCGGGCGGGACTCGAGCCTGCCGGTCGAACTCGAAATCTGCGCTAATCTCTGCTTAACAGAGCGAGACCATGCTGAGCAGGGAGCCCCCCTCCAGAGGCCCCAGGAGACCCCGCGTGTCTGACAAGAGCCTTCGAGTCATGCGGTTCGCTTTTCCAACGATTGAGCGGCCTGTGGAGGCTGGCCGTACAACTTCATCATGTATCGCCACTGAGTCCCCAGGGGGAGCCGAGTTCGAGTCCTGCAGCTACGTATAGGGAAGAATTTCCCCGAGATAAATCCCTGCTCAAGGAACAGATGAGGCCCCAAGTAAACGGAATCAACTGCTCCGCTCTAACTTCTTCTTCTGCTTCTTCTAGAAAGGAAATTATTCAGCAAAAGAGTCAAAGCCAGCAGCAACCAAGAGGGGGGGGGGCAACAATCCATTTTGCCTGCAATCGGCAGGAAGCGATGGAGCGGATTCTGGGTGATGGAGAGAGCAGAGTCAGACCCCTTTGTCACCGCAGGACGCTGGCACAGCCTGAGCATTTGATGGCTATCTGTTGAGCTTTGTCAGACTGTGCAGTCCGGGATGGCAGGAAGTGGCCCCGCATTCAAGCAAGTTGCCCGGCTGCCAGAGCAATGAATGAGCTCCTTGGGGGAGGAGGGGGGGCACAACAGAAAATATCGCGTGAGGACAATCATCTGATTAAATGAGCACTCGCACAAGTTGAGCAACAATGGGCTCCCTGGCTGATCTCCAGCCGAGGCACGCCGGTGTGGGCAGGAAGCCGCGGCCTCTGAGTGGAATTCCAGTGCCTTGAATCTGATTTTTTGGTTAAGTATTATGGTTAATTCCTCTGGGGAATTACTGCTCTACCTGCGCGTGTGTCAGACGGGACCACCCTGGCCTGCATGGGCCACAAATGGGAAAATCACTGTTCCGTTCTGGACCCCCGCTGAGCCAATGAGTCCATTGTGGGAACAGGAAGACACTGCTGGAGTCCGCATCCTGGAGCTGAAGCTTTGCTGAGCAGCAGACTCCCCTTGCCCCGCGCTGCATGCCTGTTGCTTTGGGGGATCTTCTTTCTTCATTCCATCTCCACATTCTTAATTGTGTTTAAAAAGACCAAACTGGGGCTTGGCTACCGGCAGGCTGGAAACCTGGCACTGAACTTCGGGCGTTCAAGTGCTTTGAGGGACTGCGCAAGCGCGTGAAAAACTTCATCAAGATCAACAACATTGATTCATTAACCCGTAACAATCCCGTAACAATCCCGTAACAATCCCGTAACAATCCCGTAACAATCCCATAAAAATTCCGTAACAATCCCGCAACAAGCACGTAACAATCCCGTAACAATCCCGTAACAATCCCATAAAAATTCCGTAACAATCCCGCAACAAGCACGTAACAATCCCGTAACAATCCCGTAACAATCCCATAAAAATTCCGTAACAATCCCGCAACAAGCACGTAACAATCCCGTAACAATCCCGTAACAATCCCATAAAAATTCCGTAACAATCCCGTAGAAGGGGGCCGTAGCCCAGCGGTAGCGCAGCTGCTCTGGTGTGCCAGCGACCCAGGCTCGATTCCAAGTGCAGACACATTAATTTGGGGCTGCATTGGAATCTCGGCTTGGCTCTGCTCGTGCAATTAGCGGCCTTGAGAGTCAACCCCCCCCCCCCAAGGCGCAGTGAAGTGTACATGCCTAACGATAATATAAAGTTAGGGCCGCTGTACACTCCTGTGTGAGTGTGTGCCTGCTCAGGGGAGTCGGCGGAATGGGCAGTAATGCCTCTCGCCGGTTGTGTGGCAATGTCACTTAAAGTGCGCCAGGGTGCACACAACCCCCCTGCCTCTAATAAAAAAATAAAAACAATCCCGTATCAATCCCGTAACAATCCCGTAACAATCCCGTATCAATCCCGTAACAATCCCGTAACAATCCCGTAACAATCCCGTAACAATCCCGTAACAATCCCGTAACAATCCCGTAACAATCCCGTAACAATCCTGTAACAATCCCGTAACAATCCCGTAACAATCCCATAAAAATTCCGTAACAATCCCGCAACAAGCACGTAACGACCTCGTAATAATTTCGTAAAAAGGTTCAGCCCCTCAATGCTGCTAATGCCCAGGTCGAACTACATAAACTAGATATAAATGATTCGCATCATTTCAACAAACGGAATCGAGCTAAGGGCGTCATGAAGGTTTGATGTTGCCAAGTGACAGGCAGACAGGCTGGGATCCGGGGCTGATCGGGCCTCTCCATTGGCTGGAGCTGCTGGGCATCGCTGCATCCCGAGCCAATTGGGGAGAGGGAGGAGGCTGGCGGAGGCTCCTCATCGTGTTCTGCGCCCCCAACCACCGACATCAAATGTTCCGCGAGTCTGGGCGGACGAGCGGGGGCCGCATAAATAGGCGGGAGCAGCGGCAGACTCAGCTCAACTTCGAGCACCAAATTCTACGACAGTTCACATTGACAGAGCACAATGTCCGTTGGAGCCAAGAAGACAAAGGAGATTTCGAACAATGAGCCAATGCAGGTGAGAGTTTCTGCTTCCTCTGCAACCAGCTTGACAATATCCATTTAGCTGGCTTGCTTATCCAGCTGGCTCAAAAATAGACATACAGACACTAAGACAGACAGACAGACAGACAGACAGACAGACAGACAGACAGACAGGCAGACAGACAGACAGACAGACAGACAGGCAGACAGACAGGCACAGGCAGAAGGCAGACAGAGAGACACAGACAGACTCGCTGGCACAGGCAGACAGACAGGCACAGGCAGAAGGCAGAATCAATACCGACACGTCTCTCTCTGCCCTATCCAGTCCGCAGCTTCAAGCGCCGACTCGCCGTGGCTTCCACCGCCGCCGCCACCGCCTCTGCCGCAGGGGCTGTTCGAAGCGGCCGCTGAAGGCGGCGACGGCGGTGACGCGGCCAGTCCGGCGGAGAGCTGGCGGCAGCTGCAGCAGGCGGCCTTCGCCTACAACCTGGACCCGCACCTGCTGGCTGTGTACAACAGCGGCATCGGGTTGGACGGGCCGAGACGGAAGAACGCCACCAGAGAGACCACGGCCCTGCTCAAGGCCTGGCTGCAGGAGCACAAGCGGAACCCCTACCCGTCCAAGGGGGAGAAGATCATGCTGGCCATCATCACCAAGATGACCCTAACTCAGGTGAGCGATGAGCACCGGCTTTGATTTCCTCAAGTACAGTTTCCGCTTGAAGACAGCCTCCAAAAAGACAGCAACCCAAAGACAGTGTCTTCCTCAAAGACATTCCCCCAGGACAGTCCCCCCAAAGGCAGTCCGGACAGGCAGCGCCCCATTCTAGGACAATCCTGAACTCGATCAATCAGCTCAGCTGGGATCGTCTCCATCCTCGCAGGTGTCAACCTGGTTTGCCAACGCTCGGCGTCGACTCAAGAAGGAGAACAAGATGACGTGGAGCCCCCGCAACCGCTCCGAGGAGGAGAAGCGACTCGCTGAAGAGGCTGGCGCTGCCGGCGGGGCAGCCTCGGGCGAGCGCGATCTGCTGGCCGGTGATCTGGACGACGATGTCGACGATCTTGACGATGACGACGACGAGCTGGATAACGAAGAGGCGGCGGCAGCTGGGGATGTCGAAGCGGAAGGCGGTGATGACAGCGGTGGAGTCGGCGAAGGCGACGGCGACGCGACAGGAAAGCGGCCGGGAGCGACGGCTGCTGCGTCGGCGGCGAAGAAGCCGCGAATCTGGTCCCTGGTGGACACCATCAGCGACAACCACCAGCAGCAACAGCAGCAGCAGCACATGTTGCGGAAGCAGCCACCGCCGATTTTTCCACCGTTAGTAAGTCTGCCGCCGCCGCTGCCGCCGCAGTTGCAGTTGCCGCAGCAGCAGCAACAGAAGCAGCAACAGCAGCAGCCATTCCATCACAGCCTGTTTCCTTTCCCACTGGCGCACCCTCTAGCGGGGCTGCTGTCCCAGCAGTCTGCCGCTGCGATGGCCGCTGCTGCAGCTGCGACCAGCGCCGCCTCGGCTGCGAAAATCAGCGGACCAGCTGGGCACCACCCGCTGTTGCCGCCTTCGCCGCTGCCGCAGCCGCTGCCACAGCCGCCGCCGCACTACCTGCCGCTGTTCCCGCCGCCGCCGCATCCGCCTCTCGGCCTGCAGTTCCCGCCTTTCCCGCCGGCTTCGTCCACCGCCGCCTTTGCCGCTGCCGCCGCTGCCGCCGCCGCCGCCGGGTTCCCGCCGCCGCTGCTGACGTCGGAGATGGCGTCCGGGCCGGCGGCGCAGCACCTGCCAGCTTCCGGATCAGGGAGATGAGGTGCGGTGGGACGCTGGGAAGCAGATCTGATAGGGGAACCAGAGAGGCTGCAGGCTTTGACCCAACAACGCGGGGTCACTTTCCTACAGGCATCACATTTACAAGGCGGAGCCAAAAGAATCAGTTTGGAGTCATTGAGAATCAGTTTGGAGTCATTGAGAATCAGTTTGGAGTCATTGAGAATCAGTTTGGAGTCATTGAGAATCAGTTTGGAGTCATTGAGAATCAGTTTGGAGTCATTGAGAATCAGTTTGGAGTCATTGAGAATCAGTTTGGAGTCATTGAGAATCAGTTTGGAGTCATTGAGAATCAGTTTGGAGTCATTGAGAATCAGTTTGGAGTCATTGAGAATCAGTTTGGAGTCATTGAGAATCAGTTTGGAGTCATTGAGAACTCAATCCTTAATTCAATATATTTCAGGCGCGAGTACTGATGAAGCTGGAATATTCGATTGAGATGAAGCGATACAAAGGAAGTCTCAGTGCCATGAAGCCTGCACCTGTTGAGTCGGTAGGCATGTACACTGCTTACAAACATTTACAACTCACTGCTTGTCAACTGCCCTGCTGTAATTCCACTCCTTTAGACTGCATACCGTAATCTTTTTTTATATTGTTGTTTGAGCAAATGATCTCTTTTGAATCACTTATGTATGATTTTTATTAGTCCTTATTGACAAAAAGGATTGAAAAAATTCAATAAAATTGCTTAGAGTAGCAGCATTACTGATTAAAACTCGATGCTTTGCCCATCTGGCTGTCATTCTTCTGAACTTTTCAATTGTCATCAATGATGAGCTGCGAGAATGGGCTCTGGACTACAGGGGGCTCGGGCTCGAACAACTTGAACAAGAAGGAGATGGAGGGATGGAGAGGCCGCTGCAGGGAGAGGATGCAGGTAAAGTAGACAGGTAGATTAGACAAGCATAAGAGACAGGGAGAGTAGACAGGCAGAGTAGACAGGCGGAACAGACATGCAGAGTAGACAGGTAGAGTAGACAGGTAGAGTAGACAGGCAGAGTAGACAGGCAGAGTAGACAAGGAGGGTAGACAAGGAGAGTAGACAAGGGAAGTAGACAGGGAGAGTAGACACATGCAGAATACAAAGGCAGAATAGACAGGCAGAGTAGACAGGCAGAGTAGACAGGCAGAGTAGACAAGGAGAGTAGACAAGGAGAGTAGACAAGGAGAGTAGACAAGGAGGGTAGACAAGGGAAGTAGACAGGGAGAGTAGACACATGCAGAATACACAGGCAGAATAGAGAGGCAGAGTAGACAGGCAGAGTAGACAGGCAGAGTAGACAAGGAGAGTAGACAAGGAGAGTAGACAAGGAGAGTAGACAAGGAGAGTAGACAAGGAGAGTAGACAAGGAGAGTAGACAAGGAGAGTAGAAAAGGAGAGTAGACAAGGAGAGTAGACAAGGAGAGTAGACAAGGGAAGTAGACAGGGAGAGTAGACACATGCAGAATACACAGGCAGAATAGAGAGGCAGAGTAGACAGGCAGAGTAGACAGGCAGAGTAGACAAGGAGAGTAGACAAGGAGAGTAGACAAGGAGAGTAGACAAGGAGAGTAGACAAGGAGAGTAGAAAAGGAGAGTAGACAAGGAGAGTAGACAAGGAGAGTAGACAAGGGAAGTAGACAGGGAGAGTAGACACATGCAGAATACACAGGCAGAATAGACAGGCAGAGTAGACAGGCAGAGTAGACAGGCAGAGTAGACAAGGAGAGTAGACAAGGAGAGTAGACAAGGAGAGTAGACAAGGAGAGTAGACAAGGAGAGTAGACAAGGAGAGTAGACAAGGAGAGTAGACAAGGAGAGTAGACAGGAAAAGTAGACAGGGAGAGTAGACAGGCAGAGTAGACAGGCAGAATAGGCAAGGAGAGTAGACAGGCAGAGTAGACAGGCAGAGTAGACAGGCAGAGTAGACAGGCAGAATAGGCAAGGAGAGTAGACAGGCAGAATAGGCAAGGAGAGTAGACAGGCAGAGTAGACAGGCAGAGTAGACAGGCAGAGTAGACAGGCAGTGTAGACAGGCAGAGTAGACAGGGTGGCAGTCGCTGCATGGCCAGTTTTAATCAGATGTCGATTTGAAGGGAGCTCAGTGGGGGTTTCAGCAGCCCGAGGCCCTCCGGGCCGGAGCTGAGTAGGCAAGCGGGCAAGACTTTGGGATCTGAGAGCTCGGCAGAGTGAAAGGAAGGAGAGAGAGAGAGAGAGAGAGAGAAAGTGGCAAGTCTGAGTCGGTCTGACGAGATTAATAAAATGGATTGGCGAGTTGCAAGTGATTGAGGAGGGGAGTGCGATAGGGGGGGGGGAAGGGCAAGCGAGACGGAAGAGAAGGGATAATGGAAGTGTTTAACACTGCCTGTAAACAGGCCGGGAATCTGCGCGGGCCCCATTGCTATGCAAATCAGGTGTCACGGATTCAATTACGCGTGCCTGGGCTGCTCGGCCACCAAATTGGATTTTTACACTCCACGGCACTTCCGCGTCCCCGCCCCCCCGCTCCGCCTCATCCGCGCCAATTCCGCCGATTGGGAAGCTGGGAGAAGAAAACAAACTTTGTATAACTGGCTGCGGGAGGGGGGTCTCGGGCTGGGGAAACGACAGAGGAATTTGCAATTGATGAATGTCTCCTCTGGCTGCGGTCTCCTCTGGCTGCGGTCTCCTCTGGCTGCGGTCTCCTCTGGCTGCGGTCTCCTCTGGCTGCGGTCTCCTCTGGCTGCGGTCTCCTCTGGCTGCGGTCTCCTCTGGCTGCGGTCTCCTCTGGCTCCGACCTCCTCTGGCTCCGACCTCCTCTGGCTCCGACCTGCACTGCACCGGCTCTGCCTGCCTTTCTATCTATCTATCTATCTATCTATCTATCTATCTATCTATCTATCTATCTATCTATCTATCTATCTATCTATCTATCTATCTATCTATCTATCTATCTATCTATCTATCTATCTATCTATCTATCTATCTATCTATCTATCTATCTATCTATCTATCTATCTATCTATCTATCTATCTATCTATCTATCTATCTATCTATCTATCTATCTATCTATCTATCTATCTATCTATCTATCTATCTATCTATCTATCTATCTATCTATCTATCTATCTATCTATCTATCTATCTATCTATCTATCTATCTATCTATCTATCTATCTATCTATCTATCTATCTGTCTATCTATCTATCTATCTATCTATCTATCTATCTATCTATCTATCTATCTATCTATCTATCTATCTATCTATCTATCTATCTATCTATCTATCTATCTATCTATCTATCTATCTATCTATCTATCTGTCTATCTATCTATTTGTCTA
The DNA here is from genome assembly GCA_002269645.1 of Macrostomum lignano. Classification (NCBI taxonomy): domain Eukaryota; kingdom Metazoa; phylum Platyhelminthes; family Macrostomidae; genus Macrostomum; species Macrostomum lignano. The sequence goes on along the minus strand of NIVC01001576.1, from coordinate 37,856 downwards.
TTGAATCGATTTCAAAATATTGCCTATCCTGTTTGGCGGGTATCAACATATCAACATGCGTCACTTAGCTGTCCAAGTTTCCACCAGAGTTGAGGTGCCATCTGTCTATATTTAACACCCCGCTGGGATGCTGATTTCGACAAAAAAGCTGTGAAAAAAAGGTGATCCCAGACCCCCTTGGCATCGGCGGGAGCTGTTGGTCCCGAAGGAGAAGGGGTCTGAGTATCGGACAGCGTGTTTACGCAGCCTACCGGGCTCTCCAGATGGGGGCAGCAAAGTGGAAGCTGATATGAGCAAACAGATGGTATCTGAGCGGTCAGGCACCGGGCTGCTGCCGCAAACTTTGCTTAATCGAATGCTATAAGCTGTACGAGTGTTGCTGAATGAAATAAATTTGTGTCAGGTGCTTTCGAGTCAACAATTCTAAGAAATTTGTGAGCAGATAGGGAGCTTTGCTAAAAATATGCAGATCTGATCTGTGCACCTCAGCTAATGGATGTGAGCTCAGGTGGGGCGCGCTTTACTCAGAATCAGCTGGCATGACGTTGAGCTTCCTGTTGAGCAGGGGTTCCGCTGGTCCCCGAGCATCCCCGAGTCAAACCAAGAAAATGGCGCTGCCCTGAGCAGTCACGCCACCGGGCGATCCGTTCTGATTTTTTTGGCTTCGATGGCAGGAAAGGCTCTGAATAATGTTCGGCAAACCTGCAGGCGGGGGTTCTGAGATCTGGACTTGGGAACAGCTGCTCAGAGCTCTGCTGGAAGTGGAAACATGCGAACCAGGAGCTGAGGAGATGCATCATGCAGTCTCTCGTTGAGTAGAGTTGGTCCTGGGGTCATCCGTCCGTCAATGTTAGGGCATGAAGAAATCAAAATATTGAATGGAAAAGGCTGCATTACCAAATGGTTTTGAGACGTGACAGTTCCAGTCAAGCTCAATATCCATAGACAGATTGAGGTTGGCGTAAACATAAACACCCTTTTCAAAATAATTTAGCACCCTCACGGGGCTCCTCTTGCGTTAAATTGATTCTTCAATTATCCTTCAGCTGACAAGCATTGAGTTTGAGCTCGCGATGAGCGCTTGGTTGCGTCAGCGTTCCGCTCGGAAATACGAGCTGAGAGTCGCTTCGGGCAACCCTTCCTCTTTTAACTTTTCTTTCTTCAGCTTATTACGGACGTGCGACGGACGGATTGAAGAGACACTCCCCACTGGGGTCACCGACCCGTGAGACATTCCTGTCACGGCTGGGAGCGGCAAGGCGCTGGGGGCTGGAATCCCGGAGAATAAAATTAATCTTTGCAAACAGAATTCCAATGGATAAACAACTGGCAGAGGGAGGCCGTTAACTCCAATCAGGCGGGCGGCTGAGCGATTCAATATTCGATGGGGCGCGCATGTGCTTTGTCCTCGGCCGGCTCAGCTGTGAGAAAAGTTTTGATTAAAAAACTCGGATTGGGAGGGGGCGGGCCCGGCAAAAAAGCAGCAGACAGGGGCAGGCTGGGAAAGGGGTGCTTTGAAGAGGTTGCAACTGTCTGCAGGCGTCCCATGGGCACCAGCCCAATTCTTAATTCGCTGGGACAAGCAATGATTTAAAAAAGAGGGAGGGAGCTTTCAATTCTGAGTCACTTCACGCGAGTAGGGAAATAAATATCCATTTAACAGGTTCGGTAGGGTCGGGGGGCGATAACGGAGCTCAAGCCCGTGATAAGGCCGCTGGGTGTCGGGCGCTGTTCTCACCCGTGAAAAACTCACCCGTTTCAATTTGCATACCAGCAGGCGGGCCTATCAATGGCGCCCATCTATTAGGTATCAAAAATATACTTAGCTGAGAGAGAAAGAGGAGGGGTGACAAGAGTTAAGTGTGCCGCGCGACCCGCAGTCAGCCACCTGCTCAAAAGTTCCGATCGGGGGGGGGACTCATGTGTGAGGATCAGAAGCGGCAAACCAAAGTCTGAGGGTTCCTCTCCCTCTCTGAGAGCTCCTCTTAGCAGGAGATGTTGATAAAAGTTAAGCGATTTACTAGCTCATAGCCCAGCAGAATCCCTCTGCCCCCAGGCCCAAGGCTCAGCGATTAGGATAAATCAGGTCAGCCAAGCAGCAGACCATTGTAAGCCGCAAACTGCAAACTGAGCGAGTCACGAGGGCGGGCTGGGAGATAGCAGGCGGGGAATTTCCATTCCACTGCAACCTTATCTCGCTCCGGCCACAACTCGAATTGACTTTCGCTTCGGTCAGCAAAGTCGGAGAGTCGCGGTTCTAGCTTCCCGAAAAAAATTATTCGAACTCATCGATAGGTCTCAAAGCAAAGTAGTTGCTCAGCGATGCGGCGGTGGCATTATCTCCTTCTCCTGTTTCTAATTTAGTGCCCCGAGACTCGAGTCCCGAGGTTCACTGGGGTGTTCAAATGTGATACAAATTTCACTGTGTACGGGGCTCGCCCGCATTCTCTGACTCTTTGATGAAGCTTGAAAATTATTTCAATCCCAGCTAATACGAACTTCTCCATAGAATTCTTTATGTTTTAGGCTCGAAATTGGATTTAAATTTTCCCGCCGAAATCATATCTCGGACACTTCATATCTCCAACAAGCTTAACCCTATCCCTAAACCTAACCCTAACGGAGACATGGGAGTTTCGGAGCTATGAAAGAGGCTGCTAAACTGAAGTGTCGGAGATATGAAGTGTAGGAGATATGAATTGTCGGAGAAGTGAAGTGTCGGAGATATGAAGTGTCGGAGAAGTGAAGTGTCGGAATTATGAAGTGTCGGAGATATGTATTGTCGGAGAAGTGAAGTGTCGGAATTATGAAGTGTCGGAGATATGAATTGTCGGAGAAGTGAAGTGTCGGAGATATGAAGTGTCGGAGATATGAATTGTCGGAGAAGTGAAGTGTCGGAGATATGAAGTGTCGGAGATATGAATTGTCGGAGAAGTGAAGTGTCGGAGATATGAAGTGTCGGAGATATGTATTGTCGGAGAAGTGAAGTGTCGGAATTATGAAGTGTCGGAGATATGAATTGTCGGAGAAGTGAAGTGTCGGAATTATGAAGTGTCGGAGATATGTATTGTCGGAGAAGTGAAGTGTCGGAATTATGAAGTGTCGGAGATATGAATTGTCGGAGAAGTGAAGTGTCGGAGATATGAAGTGTCGGAGATATGAATTGTCGGAGAAGTGAAGTGTCGGAGATATGAAGTGTCGGAGAAGTGAAGTGTCGGAATTATGAAGTGTCGGAGATATGAATTGTCGGAGAAGTGAAGTGTCGGAGATATGAAGTGTCGGAGATATGAAGTGTCGGAGATATGAAGTGTCGGAGATATGAAGTGTCGGAGATATGAAGTGTCGGAGATATGAATTGTCGGAGATATGAAGTGTCGGAGATATGAATTGTCGGAGATATGAAGTGTCGGAGATATGAAGTGTCGGAGATATGAAGTGTCGGAGATGTGAAGTGTCGGAATTATGAAGTGTCGGAGATATGAATTGTCGGAGAAGTGAAGTGTCGGAGATATGAAGTGTCGGAGATATGAAGTGTCGGAGATATGAAGTGTCGGAGATATGAATTGTCGGAGATATGAAGTGTCGGAGATATGAATTGTCGGAGATATGAAGTGTCGGAGATTTGAATTGTCGGATATGTGAAGTGTCAAAGATGTGAAGTGTCGGAGATATGAAGTGTCGGAGATGTGAAGTGTCGGAGATATGAAGTGTCGGAGATATGAATTGTCAGAGATATGAAGTGTCAGCGGAGATATGAAGTTTCGGAGATATGAAGTGTCGGAGATATGAAGTGTCGGAGATATGAATTGTCGGAGATATGAAGTGTCGGAGATATGAATTTTAGGAGATGCGAAGTGTCGGAGATATGAATTGTCGGAGATGTGAAGTGTCAAAGATGTGATGTGTCGGAGATATGAAGTATCGGAGATGTGAAGTGTCGGAGATGTGAAGTGTCGGAGATATGAATTGTCGGAGATATGAAGTGTCAGCGGAGCTATGAAGTGTCGGAGATATGAATTGTCGGAGATGTGAAGTGTCGGAGATGTGAAGTGTCGGAGATATGAAGTGTCGGAGATATGAAGTGTCGGAGATATGAATTGTCGGAGATATGAAGTGTCAGCGGAGCTATGAAGTGTCGGAGATATGAATTGTCGGAGATGTGAAGTGTCGGAGATGTGAATTGTCGGAGATATGAAGTGTCAGCGGAGCTATGAAGTGTCGGAGATATGAATTGACGGAGATGTGAAGTGTCGGAGATGTGAAGTGTCGGAGATATGAAGTGTCGGAGATATGAAGTGTCGGAGATATGAATTATCTGATTATAAACTGATTGCTATGCTTTCTCGTTTTACGTAAATGATAATTTCGTAATATTACATATAAATTAGCTTGGTTAAGTTCGCTCACTCGATGTTATGACCTGGGTGATCTTAGAGTCGTTGTGGAGCCTAGAGATTTACTGACAGTGTATATATTACATGTACATCCATGTACTTGAGAATTGTGAAACTCGCGCTGCCTAAATTTTCATTGCGAATAGTAAAAAGTCTGGTTTATTTCAAAGTGACATATCATCGATTCACTATACAAATTACAATTAAATTTTCATCGCTATAGTAAATTTCCGTAAAACACGCTGCGATACAGACCTACTAAACAGTAGCGAGATGCGGGATTGCAAACTCAATTTGCTATGAAGTTCTAGAACAAAATGGCCATGCCATTCGCATGGGCAGGGCAGGGGAGGTTGAACAGGGGGGTGACTGTGGGGCCTTCCTTTCCTTTTGCCACCTCTAAACTGGCGACCACCGCGTGGCCTCCTACCCTCCTGTTCAACCTCTGCCCCCCTGAAAGGGAGGTGGGGTGGGGCGGCGCGATGGCAGCCATTTTACGATCATCAACCCCACAGCGACAGCACCCCTCCCACTCCGCGCAGGAGAGATTTGAGGCTTGTAAATAGCATTCCTGCCTATATCTGCACGGCCTACCCCTCGCTTGCCCACAACCCCCCTTTCCAATAGGGAAATGTACATATCCACAAACTTGGCCGCTCCACACCCAACCGATAAGGAAATGGGGAGGGGAGGCGTTCCGTGCTTGGTCTCACTTTGTAAAGAGCAGGAGGGAAGAACTTATTAATAGTGGGGTGAGAGAGTGGGGGGGGGAAGAGCTACTCACTCGCTGAGTTTCTAGCATTAACTCTCCAGCAAGCTCTCGTGTATGGCGCCCGTGTAATGTATTAGGCCATTTTCTTTCACTCAAAAATGCCTTCACGGCCCCACGGCACGACTCGTGGACAAATCAGAGCGAAGTGGGCCCTTATTCCATTGGCTGGGATGGGGGCAGGTGCTGGGACGCCTGTGCTAAGGGAGGGAGACGGAAACAGAACGAGGCAAACCTCCCCCCTCCACTAGCCATTGAACGTTTCTGGCCAGGCACAAGAAAGTCAGCACTGGTTGTACCGATCTGCAGATCTATCAACATGAAACCCCCTTCCTTTCCTATGTCTTCCCCCCCCTCCAACCCTTGAACTAGAGAGCAAAGCAGCCCCTTCTCTCTCTCTAGATTCCAAACCGTTCCCCCTTTCTCTCCAGCCCAACTGCCTGCCTGTCCCTTTCTCTCCCTAAGCGTCACCCACCTCCGCCCCAATTCGCATCTTGTGGCCTCCGTTTGCTATCTGCGTGGCCCTGGGGAATGGGGCGGGTCCGGGTTGGAGGAGACATACTAGCCTGACTACTTACTGGGAGACTATCGCGCTCGTGTGTCTCCGGGTTGCGGAGGAGGAGGAGTCCAGATCGAGAGGGGGGAGGTGCGCGGCTCTCCGCGGACCTCTCCTTTCCCAGCACTTCCCAAAGCCCCGACAAAGAAGACAAGCAGAAATGAGGGATAGAGACTTAAATAACTTTAACTTGCGCGGCTCTTACCTAATGTCACAGGAATCCCTGGTTGGGATATCTTAATTCTCGTGAAAAAAAATAAAAAAGTCATCCGATTTTCGCGATGATCGACTATAAAGACAGCATTCTAGGAAACTGCCAAGCAAATCTTATTTTTCTCCTCTTGGTGCGATTGGCGCTCTCTACAGAGGGTGCGACCCAATTATAAGACACTTTAGTGTGTTCGAACTGAATGGGAAAGTTGCCAGTTAATTCTCTATCTCTAGTGCGCATTGTTCAGATGCTTTACCCAAGGCTTAAAAAAATTGAAAACAGCGCAATGCAACAAGTTGCTCGGATTTGCCTGCCTTCTTCCCCATCCGATTTCCCTGGAATGTTGCGAGTTATTCCCACTTTTCTTAGAAAGTACTACTAATGATGCATTTTGTTTGAAAGATTAAGCCAACTGTGAAATAATATCTCGTGAGTTTTCTCTCGCGAATCAGCTTCCGTGGCTGTGGCCTTCTTGCCTCGTTCTCGTTACGGCCGAAATCCAAGTTAGTACATGTATCTTGCTAATATCTATCACATACCTTAGATACCTACCGACAGACCATTTTTAGTATATGGAAGTCGTAAGAGGTTGCTGGTGGCGCCTCTGCAACCCAGTGGCCGCCCCAAACACAGAGTGGTGCCGTAAGCACCCAGACTGGCGCCTCAAATACCCAGATTGGCTCCCCAAAGATCCATATTGGCGCCCCAAATACCCAGATTAGCGCCCCAAATACCCAGATTAGCGCCCCAAACACCCAGATTAGCGCCCCAAACACCCAGATTAGCGCCCCAAACACCCATATTGGCTCCCCAAACATCCATATTGGCGCCCCAAACACCCAGATTAGCGCCCCAAACACCCATATTGGCTCCCCAAACATCCATATTGGCGCCCCAAATACCCAGATTAGCGCCCCAAATACCCAGATTAGCGCCCCAAACACCCAGATTGGCGCCCCCAAAACCCAGACTGGCGCCCCAAACACCCAGATTGGCCCCCCAAACACGAAGACTGGCGCCCCAAAAACCCAGACTGGCGCCCCAAACACCCAGAGTGGCCCCCGAAACACGCAGACTGGCGCCCCAAAAACCCAGACTGGCGCCCCAAACACCCAGAGTGGCGCCCCAAGCACCCCAGTATGGCACTAAAAGCATTTTCCTCATGCCAAGGACTACTAACAAGTCAAAAGTACACATACCAGCAACCAACGCATTTGATGAACAATCATAAATTTGAAATAAATAATGTTATTTTAAGCGCAGATTTTTATTTACTGGATTATTTCTGCACATAGTAGCGAAGAAATATTAAACAGCGGTTTAAGGGTAAGAAGAAAATTTTGGTGTAACTTTAATTACTTGTTTAAGTACTTTTAGAAAACAACGCCAAACCGAAGGTCTGTACTGACGATACAGTCTCTTGAGTGCGTCCGGAGAAGCACCCGAGCCTTTAATCTGGCCTGGGTCAGTTGGGTCAGATTGGGGCAGGTTGGGGGGGCAGATTTGGGCAGATTGGGGTAGGTTGGGGCAGATTAGGGCAGGTTGGGGCAGGTTGGGGTAGGTTGGGGCAGATTAGGGCAGGTTGGGGCAGGTTGGGGCAGGTTGGGGTAGGTTGGGGCAGATTAGGGCAGGTTGGGGCAGGTTAGGGTAGGTTGGGGCAGATTAGGGCAGGTTGGGGCAGGTTGGGGCAGGTTTGGGGCAGGTTGGGGCAGGTTTGGGGCAGGTTGGGGCAGGTTTGGGGCAGGTTGGGGCAGGTTTGGGGCAGGTTGGGGCAGGTTTGGGGCAGGTTGGGGCAGGTTGGGGCAGATTAGGGCAGGTTGGGGCAGGTTGGGGCAGGTTTGGGGCAGGTTTGGGGCAGGTTGGGGCAGGTTTGGGGCAGGTTGGGGCAGGTTTGGGGCAGGTTGGGGCAGGTTGGGGCAGGTTTGGGGCAGGTTGGGACAGATTGGGGCAGGTTGGGGCAGGTTTGGGGCAGGTTGGGGCAGGTTGGGGCAGGTTTGGGGCAGGTTGGGGCAGGTTGGGACAGATTGGGGCAGGTTGGGGCAGATTGGGGCAGATTGGGGCAGATTGGGGCAGGTTGGGGCAGGTTTGGGGCAGGTTGGGGCAGGTTTGGGGCAGGTTGGGGCAGGTTGGGTAATCAAACAAGTTGTGCTGAAAGACGGCCCGATCAAAAGTATAACTCGATCCGTTTGTCCCTGACGTCACATCCCGTTTACTTTGCTAAACTGGGCCAAAAGTCCTTCGAGTTTCTTCTCTGCTCGGCAATTTTTCTCCACCAGCAACTGGCGCGTCTGCTCCTGGTTGAGCAGACTCCGTTCCCACCGCTCAGCCTCCTGCATCAAGGATTTGTTCTCCATCTCGGCTGCAGCAACGCTGTCCGATGGGGATGCGCTGGCCGCGTCTGGTAAAAAATTGCATATTTTTAATATTAAAACACTCAGCAGCCAATCAAAAATCAGAAAAGTATTCACTAGACAATCAGAAATCAGCAAAACATTCATCAGCCAATCAGAAATCAGCAAAACACTACTAGCCAATCAGAAATCAACAAAACACTACCAGCCAATCAGAAATCAGAAAAACGGCGTGCCAGCCAATCAGAAATCAGAAAAACACTCACCTGCCAATCAGAAACCAGCAAAACATTCACCAACCAATCAGAAATCAGAAAAACACTCACCTGCTAATCAGAAACCAGCAAAACATTCACCAACCAATCAGAAATCAGCAAAACACTCTTCAGCCAATCGGAGATTAGCAAAACACTCTTCAGCCAATCAAAGATTAGCAAAACACTCTTCAGCCAATCAAAGATTAGCAAAACACTATTCAGCCAATTAGACACACGTGGAAAGCTCAGCAGCCAATCAGATGTTGACAAAACACCCCTTAACCGGTCAAAAATAATTCATTAAGTTTTTAGCTAATCAGAGCAAAGCTATTTCAATACCTATTGCTGAAGCAGAGCTTTCTTCCGTCGCAGTGGCGGGCTCCGCTGCCGCAGGCGCATCAGCTGATGCTGCTGCTTTCGCCGCCGCGGCCGGTGGCAGACCGATGGCGCCTGAAGCTCGGGACTGTCGCCGACCGCTGCAGGTGGGGCAGAGACCCACCGAGGAGGAGGCGGCAGTGGCGGTGGCATTCGGCGGTTTCGGCAGGACTCGCAGGCAGGCGGCACAGCAGAATCGACAGTCGGTGTCTGAGGCGCTGCCAGCCTTGTGAGAGGATTCGAGGGGCATGTGCAAGACATGTAGTGTGAACTGCAAATTGCTGCAAAACTATCATCTAAAAACAAAAACCTGACTGTTGTTTATTTATTCTTAGCCTCATCTATCCACCACAAAAGCTACCGGCAATCTGCCACAAAAGCTACCGATCTATCATCTACCACAAAAGCTACCGATCTATCATCTACCACAAAAGCTACCGATCTATCATCTACCACAAAAGCTACCGATCTATCATCTGCCACAAAAGCTACCGATCTATCATCTGCCACAAAAGCTACCGATCTATCATCTGCCACAAAAGCTACCGATCTATCATCTGCCACAAAAGCTACCTATCTATCATCTGCCACAAAAGCCACCGATCTATCATCTATCACAAAAGCTACCGATCTATCATCTGCCACAAAAGCCACCGATCTATCATCTATCACAAAAGCTACCGATCTATCATCTGGCACAAAAGCTACCGATCTATCATCTGCAACAAAAGCTACCGATCTATCATCTGGCACAAAAGCTACCGATCTATCATCTGCCACAAAAGCCACCGATCTATCATCTGCAACAAAAGCTACCGATCTATCATCTGCAACAAAAGCTACCGATCTATCATCTGCCACAAAAGCTACCGATCTATCATCTGCAACAAAAGCTACCGATCTATCATCTGCAACAAAAGCTGCCGATCTATCATCTACCACAAAAGCTACCCTGCCACAAAAGCTACCGATCTATTATCTACCACAAAAGCTACCGATCTATCATCTGCCACAAAAGATACCTATCTATCATCTGCCACAAAAGCTACCGATCTATCATCTGCCACAAAAGCTACCGATCTATCATCTACCACAAAAGCTACCCTGCCACAAAAGCTACCGATCTATTATCTACCACAAAAGCTACCGATCTATCATCTGCCACAAAAGATACCTATCTATCATCTGCCACAAAAGCTACCGATCTATCATCTGCCACAAAAGCTACCGATCTATCATCTATCACAAAAGCTACCTATCTATTATCTACCACAAAAGCTACCGATCTATCATCTACCACAAAAGCTACCGATCTATCATCTACCACAAAAGCTACCCTGCCACAAAAGCTACCGATCTATTATCTACCACAAAAGCTACCGATCTATCATCTGCCACAAAAGATACCTATCTATCATCTGCCACAAAAGCTACCGATCTATCATCTGCCACAAAAGCTACCGATCTATCATCTACCACAAAAGCTACCTATCTATTATCTACCACAAAAGCTACCGATCTATTATCTACCACAAAAGCTACCGATCTATTATCTGCCACAAAAGCTACCGATCTATCATCTGCCGCAAAAGCTACCGACAGTCTGCCGCAAAAGCTACCGACAGTCTGCCGCAAAAGCTACCGACAAGCTGCCGCAAAAGCTACCGACAAGCTGCCGCAAAAGCTACCGACAAGCTGCCGCAAAAGCTACCGACAGTCTGCCGCAAAAGCTACCGACAAGCTGCCGCAAAAGCTACCGACAGTCTGCCACAAAAGCTACCGACAGTCTGCCACAAAAGCTACCGACAGTCTGCCGCAAAAGCTACCGACAGTCTGCCGCAAAAGCTACCGACAGTCTGCCGCAAAAGCTACCGACAGTCTGCCGCAAAAGCTACCGACAGTCTGCCGCAAAAGCTACCGACAGTCTGCCGCAAAAGCTACCGACAAGCTGCCGCAAAAGCTACCGACAAGCTGCCGCAAAAGCTACCGACAGTCTGCCGCAAAAGCTACCGACAAGCTGCCGCAAAAGCTACCGACAGTCTGCCGCAAAAGCTACCGACAGTCTGCCGCAAAAGCTACCGACAAGCTGCCGCAAAAGCTACCGACAGTCTGCCGCAAAAGCTACCGACAAGCTGCCGCAAAAGCTACCGACAGTCTGCCGCAAAAGCTACCGACAAGCTGCCGCAAAAGCTACCGACAGTCTGCCACAAAAGCTACCGACAGTCTGCCGCAAAAGCTACCGACAGTCTGCCGCAAAAGCTACCGACAAGCTGCCGCAAAAGCTACCGACAGTCTGCCACAAAAGCTACCGACAGTCTGCCGCAAAAGCTACCGACAGTCTGCCGCAAAAGCTACCGACAAGCTGCCGCAAAAGCTACCGACAGTCTGCCGCAAAAGCTACCGACAGTCTGCCGCAAAAGCTACCGACAGTCTGCCGCAAAAGCTACCCTGAGTCTGCCACCCACCTCTTGCTGCGGCTCTGAACAATGCGTTGGGGACTTGTCGACGCCGTTAGTCGCCGAAGCGGATGTCGAGGCGGTGGAGTCGCGGCCACGAGTTCGCCGCGACGACCTGGTGAGGATGCCCAACGCTGACGAAGTGCTGGTAGCCGCTGTGTCCGCAGCCTTCGACGAGGTGGCAGTCGTCGCAGCCGCAGTCGCAGCCGCAGCAGCCGCAGCAGCAGCAGAAGCCGCAGCAGCAGTTCTGAAGCGCTTGCATCCGACGGTCGGAGCATTGGGATCAATTGGATGGCCCAGCAGCACGTTGAAGTCCGTGTTCACCAGCTCCTGCCGGCGCTTCCGGTGCGGTGCCTTCGACTCCACGATGTCTGGGTTGGGGAAGGGGAGCGGGTGTGTCTCGATCTTGTCTCATGTGTGTCTCGATCTTGACTCCTGTATGTCTCTCTTGCCTCCTGTGTGTCTCTCTTGTCTCCTGTGCGTCTCTCTTGTCTCCTGTGTGTCTCGATCTTGCCTCCTGTGTGTCTCTCTTGTCTCCTGTGCGTCTCTCTTGTCTCCTGTGTGTCTCTCTTGCCTTCTGTGTGTCTCTCTTGCCTCCTGTGTGTCTCTCTTGTCTCCTGTGCGTCTCTCTTGTCTCCTGTGTGTCTCTCTTGCCTCCTGTGTGTCTCTCTTGTCTCCTGTGCGTCTCTCTTGTCTCCTGTGTGTCTCTCTTGCCTCCTGTGTGTCTCTCTTGCCTCCTGTGTGTCTCTCTTGTCTCCTGTGCGTCTCTCTTGTCTCCTGTGTGTCTCTCTTGCCTCCTGTGCGTCTCTCTTGTCTCCTGTGCGTCTCTCTTGTCTCCTGTGTGTCTCTCTTGTCTCCTGTGTGTCTCGATCTTGCCTCCTGTGTGTCTCTCTTGTCTCCTGTGTGTCTCTCTTGTCTCCTGTGTGTCTCGATCTTGCCTCCTGTGTGTCTCTCTTGTCTCCTGTGTGTCTCGATCTTGCCTCCTGTGTGTCTCTCTTGTCTCCTGTGTGTCTCTCTTGTCTCCTGTGTGTCTCGATCTTGCCTCCTGTGTGTCTCTCTTGTCTCCTGTGTGTCTCTCTTGCCTCCTGTGTGTCTCTCTTGTCTCCTGTGTGTCTCTCTTGTCTCCTGTGTGTCTCTCTTGCCTCCTGTGTGTCTCTCTTGTCTCCTGTGTGTCTCGATCTTGCCTCCTTTGTGTCTCTCTTGTCTCCTGTGTGTCTCTCTTGCCTCCTGTGTCTCTCTCTTGTCTCCTGTGTGTCTCTCTTGTCTCCTGTGTGTCTCTCTTGCCTCCTGTGTGTCTCTCTTGTCTCCTGTGTGTCTCTCTTGCCTCCTGTGTGTCTCTCTTGTCTCCTGTGTGTCTCGATCTTGCCTCCTTTGTGTCTCTCTTGTCTCCTGTGTGTCTCTCTTGCCTCCTGTGTCTCTCTCTTGTCTCCTGTGTGTCTCTCTTGTCTCCTGTGTGTCTCTCTTGTCTCCTGTGTCTCTCTCTTGCCTCCTGTGTCTCTCTCTTGTCTCCTGTGTGTCTCTCTTGTCTCCTGTGTGTCTCTCTTGCCTCCTTTGTGTCTCTCTTGTCTCCTGTGTGTCTCTCTTGTTGTCTCCTGATTCTCTCTTATCAATTATCACTTTATCGCTTCACTGAGCCGCTAAAAGTCTTGCTGATCCACGCAGAGACCACTTTGAACCGAAAACTACTGTTGCCAAAATTGATTGAAAATACGCAAAACACAAAAACTCACCATTGCTAAGCTTCGGGGTGACCAAATCAAATAGCGCCAAGAAGTTCATCTTCTGCAATGTTTGAGCCATTGATTTGAGATTTTTTGTGCCAGCTTTAGACAGTTTAAAGGTATCAGGGACTTTTTGGTGCTACCGGAACAAAATTTAGTTTTGGAGCAGAAAATCGGGTAGTTTTGGAGTAGACAATCGGGTAGTTTTGGAGCAGAAAATCGGGTAGTTTTAGGGTAGAAAATCGGGTAGTTTTGGAGTAGAAAATCGGGTAGTTTTAGGGTAGACAATCGGGTAGTTTTGGAGTAGAAAATCGGGTAGTTTTGGAGCAGAAAATCGGGTAGTTTTAGGGTAGAAAATCGGGTAGTTTTGCAGTAGAAAATCCGGTAGATTTAGAAAAGAAAATCGGGTAGTTTTGGAGTAGAAAATCTGGTAGTTTTGGAGTAGAAAATCCGGAAGTTTTGGAGTAGAAAATCCGGTAGTTTTGGAGTAGAAAATCCGGTAGTTTTAGAAAAGAAAATCGGGTAGTCTTGGAGTAGAAAATCCGGTAGTTTTGGAGTAGAAAGTCCGGTAGTTTTGGAGTAGAAAATCCGGTAGTTTTGGAGTGGAAAATCCGGTAGTTTTGGAGTAGAAAATCCGGTAGTTTTAGAGAAGAAAATCCGGTAGTTTTGGAGTAGAAAATCCGGTAGTTTTGGAGTAGAAAATCCGGTAGTTTTGGAGTAGAAAATCCGGTAGTTTTGGAGTAGAAAATCCGGTAGTTTTGGAGTAGAAAATCCGGTAGTTTTGGAGTAGAAAATCCGGTAGTTTTGGAGCAGAAAATCGGGTAGTTTTAGGGTAGAAAATCGGGTAGTTTTGCAGTAGAAAATCCGGTAGATTTAGAAAAGAAAATCGGGTAGTTTTGGAGTAGAAAATCTGGTAGTTTTGGAGTAGAAAATCCGGAAGTTTTGGAGTAGAAAATCCGGTAGTTTTGGAGTAGAAAATCCGGTAGTTTTAGAAAAGAAAATCGGGTAGTCTTGGAGTAGAAAATCCGGTAGTTTTGGAGTAGAAAGTCCGGTAGTTTTGGAGTAGAAAATCCGGTAGTTTTGGAGTGGAAAATCCGGTAGTTTTGGAGTAGAAAATCCGGTAGTTTTAGAGAAGAAAATCCGGTAGTTTTGGAGTAGAAAATCCGGTAGTTTTGGAGTAGAAAATCCGGTAGTTTTGGAGTAGAAAATCCGGTAGTTTTGGAGTAGAAAATCCGGTAGTTTTGGAGTAGAAAATCCGGTAGTTTTGGAGTAGAAAATCCGGTAGTTTTGGAGTAGAAAATCCGGTAGTTTTAGAGAAGAAAATCCGGTAGTTTTGGAGTAGACAATCGGGTAGTTTTGGAGTAGAAAATCCGGTTGTTTTAGAGAAGAAAATAGGGTAGTTTTGGAGTAGACAATCGGGTAGTTTTGGAGTAGAAAATCCGGTAGTTTTGGAGTAGAAAATCCGGTTGTTTTAGAGAAGAAAATAGGGTAGTTTTGGAGTAGAAAATCCGGTAGTTTTGGAGTGGAAAATCCGGTAGTTTTGGAGTAGAAAATCCGGTAGTTTTAGAGAAGAAAATCCGGTAGTTTTGGAGTAGAAAATCCGGTAGTTTTGGAGTAGAAAATCCGGTAGTTTTGGAGTAGAAAATCCGGTAGTTTTAGAGTAGAAAATCCGGTTGTTTTAGAGAAGAAAATAGGGTAGTTTTGGAGTAGAAAATCCGGTAGTTTTGGAGTGGAAAATCCGGTAGTTTTGGAGTAGAAAATCCGGTAGTTTTAGAGAAGAAAATCCGGTAGTTTTGGAGTAGAAAATCCGGTAGTTTTGGAGTAGAAAATCCGGTCGTTTTGGAGTAGAAAATCCGGTAGTTTTGGAGTAGAAAATCCGGTAGTTTTGGAGTAGAAAATCCGGTAGTTTTGGAGTAGAAAATCCGGTAGTTTTGGAGTAGAAAATCCGGTAGTTTTAGAGAAGAAAATCCGGTAGTTTTGGAGTAGAAAATCCGGTAGTTTTGGAGTAGAAAATCCGGTAGTTTTGGAGTAGAAAATCCGGTTGTTTTAGAGAAGAAAATAGGGTAGTTTTGGAGTAGACAATCGGGTAGTTTTGGAGTAGAAAATCCGGTAGTTTTGGAGTAGAAAATCCGGTAGTTTTGGAGTAGAAAATCCGGTAGTTTTAGAGAAGAAAATCCGGTAGTTTTGGAGTAGAAAATCCGGTAGTTTTAGAGAAGAAAATCCGGTAGTTTTGGAGTAGAAAATCCGGTAGTTTTAGAGAAGAAAATCCGGTAGTTTTGGAGTAGAAAATCCGGTATTTTTAGAGAAGAAAATAGGGTAGTTTTGGAGTAGAAAATCGGGTAGTTTTGAAGTAGAAAATCCGGTAGTTTTAGAAAAGAAAATCGGGTAGTTTTGGAGTAGAAAATCCGGTAGCTGAGCAAGTTCAGTGCAGACTCACCCTTTTCTTCTCCGGGCTGAGGCTCCCAACGCTGTTGCCAAGTCGTTCAAGAGTTGACGGGCAGAAGTGATGTCGCACCCCGTCGTCCAACACTTCGTCAAGCGACTTTGCCTGGTCCTGCTCGAATGAGGGAGTTAATTTCGGTTTGAAAAGCTGTTTCAATGTTCTGATTTTTTTGTCATTGCAGAATGTGCGCAGCGCTGCTACCTTGATGACGCGATGCCCGTGGGTCGCTTTCAAGGCTGCGCGTTTCCGTTCACATTCCTTCTTGTACTGCTCCAGCAGCGGCTTCTGCGGAATGGTCATCAGCTTTGTTTACAGGTGGAGCGTGCGATCGAGTAAGGTGAAGAGTAGAATGAAGAGTAGAGTGGAGAGTAGAGTGAAGAGTAGAGTGGAGAGTAGAGTGGAGAGTAGAGTTGAGAGTAGAGTGGAGAGTAGAGTGAAGAGTTAGAGTGAAGAGTAGAGTGAAGAGTAGAGTGAAGAGTAGAGTGAAGAGTAGAGTTGAGAGTAGAGTGGAGAGTAGAGTGAAGAGTAGAGTGGAGAGTAGAGTGAAGAGTAGAGTGGAGAGTAGAGTGAAGAGTAGAGTGGAGAGTCGAGTGGAGAGTAGAGTAGAGTGAAGATTAGAGTAGAGTGATGAGTAGAGAGAAGAGTAGAGTAGAGTGAAGAGTAGAGTCGAAAGCAGAGTGGAGAGTAGAGTGAAGATAGAGGTGTAGATGGAGAGTAGGGTAAAGAGTAGAGTGATGAGTAGAGTAGAGAGTAGGGTGAAGAATAGACTGGGAAGTAGGGTGAAGGTTAGAATGAAGAGAATAGAGTGGAGAGCAGCGTGGAGAATAGGGTAAAGAGTAGGATGAAGAGTAGAGGTGAAGATAGAAAGTAAGGGTGAAGAGTAGACTGGGAAGTGAGGTCAAGGGCAGGATGAAGGTAGGAGTGAAGATGGGGAGTAGCTTAAGAGGATTGGAGATGATGAAAAAGTAGAGTGAAGAGTAGGGTGACAAGTAGAGTAGAACGGAGAAAGTAAGCTGGAATAGTATACTATACTCGTAGAAGTAGATGGAATAGATTGCAATGCAGTTATCTGCGGCAGTAGAAATAGTCGTGATTGGCAAATTAAGGACAGCCAACATGTCAGCCAGACAGCCAGCCAAGCGAGGCCTCACCTGAGCCTGGTAGATGCGCACAATCAGCTTCTCGGCAGACTGCACTTTGGCCTGCAGACTCTGGTCGTGCGGACTGAGGCTGGTGCGGCCCACCAGGTTCTGCATGACATTGGTTTGGGGTCCGCTTAGTTGCTCAGTTTATTTAAGGATTTTATACTGGATTAGGTGAGGAGATTGGGGCGCCATTTTGGAATCTCAGGTGAGGAGATTGGGGCGCCATTTTGGAATCTCAGATGTGGAGAATGGAGATTGGGGCGCCATTTTGGAATCTCAGGTGTGGAGAATGGAGATTGGGGCGCCATTTTGGAATCTCAGGTGTGGAGATTGGGGCGCCATTTTGGAATCTCAGGTGAGGAGATTGGGGCGCCATTTTGGAATCTCAGATGTGGAGAATGGAGATTGGGGCGCCATTTTGGAATCTCAGGTGTGGAGAATGGAGATTGGGGCGCCATTTTGGAATCTCAGGTGTAGAGATTAAGGCGCCATTTTGGAATCTCAGGTGTGGAGAATGGAGATTGGGCGCCATTTGGAATCTCAGGTGTGGAGAATGGAGATTGGGGCGCCATTTTGGAATCTCAGGTGTAGAGATTGGGGCGCCATTTTGGAATCTCAGGTGTGGAGAATGGAGATTGGGCGCCATTTGGAATCTCAGGTGTGGAGAATGGGGCGCCATTTTGGAATCTCAGGTGTGGAGATTAGGGCGCCATTTGGAATCTCAGGTGTGGAGATTGGGGCGCCATTTTGGAATCTCAGGTGTGGAGATTAGGGCGCCATTTGGAATCTCAGGTGTGGAGATTGGGGCGCCATTTTGGAATCTCAGGTGTGGAGATTGGGGCGCCATTTTGGAATCTCAGGTGTGGAGATTGGAGATTAGGGCGCCATTTTGGAATCTCAGTTGTGGAGAATGGAGATTGGGCGCCATTTTGGAATCTGAGGCGTGGAGAATGGAGCCCCTCCATTCTTTCACCTGAGATTCCAAATGGCGCCCAATCTCCATTCTCCACACCTGAGATTCCAAAATGGCGCCCTAATCTCCACACCTGAGATTCCAAAATGGCGCCCTAATCTCCACACCTGAGATTCCAAAATGGCGCCCCAATCTCCACACCTGATATTCCAAAATGGCGCCATTTTGGAATCTGAGGCGTGGAGAATGGAGATTGGGGCGCCATTTTGGAATCTGAGGCGTGGAGAATGGAGATTGGGGCGCCATTTTGGAATCTGAGGCGTGGAGAATGGAGATTGGGGCGCCATTTTGGAATCTGAGGCGTGGAGAATGGAGATTGTTGCGTCATTTCGGAATTCTGGGCAAGAAGCCACCTGGGGCGTCATTTTGAATAAGTTTAGAGTTGGCCAGGATGAGAGGTGGAAGTAAGCGGCAAACAAATAAACAAAAAATAGAATTCATTTCGTTTGGTCCAAAAATAGAACGAATCGGTGACAGTACAAAATGTGTTTGGAAAAGCGAAAACTTAATAATAGGTAATAAAATCAGCTTCTAATTTCCCTTATTTTAGTGAAATGGCGATTTTGACAGCGATTTTGCAGATAAATTTTATGCGGTGCGGCATAGACTGAGCTCAAAATACAATAGAAAAAAACAGGATAAAAACCTAGAAAGTAGCCAAGTTTATTAAACTCTTACCCGGTGCGCTCGAATGGCAGCGTTTAGTTGATCCTGCCAGTTGCGCAAATTTGCCGGCATTGGATCCATCGCAGGCGGCGGACAAAACAAGAGCGGAACTTGGAAGTTAATAGGCCGTGGGGAAGGATAAAAGCGAAGCTCGCCCGCAAACCCTGTGTGCTCCAAAGACTCAGTGGCTGTGGCTATAGTAGGAAAGTCTGGCCCACTAATCAGCAAGCTGTTGGGGGCCCCATCCACTTTTTATGGGACGGGCCAGCGCTTATGGGGAGGGGCTAAGAGCAAGAATAACTCGAATGTAATATGGAAAGCTTTTCTCCCTGTGAAGTCTTTTAAACTTATTGGACGAATAATACAACTCAAATCGTAGATGCAAACATGAAAAACGTCTTTTAATAGCAGGTTGAACTTTAATTTTCTAAATAAAAAAGTTTTCCAACTAGGATCTACTTCGTTTCGGAACAGTAGTATACATGGCGCATTTAGAAACCCATATCATTCTGGGGGGGGGGGTACGGAAGTAAAAGACTAGAATTCTAGCCCTTCCAGTTCAACCCCGCCTCGCCTCCGCCACCCAAACCCCCAACCTCCTCGCACCCACCCAACCTCCGTTAGATAGAACTGCCGTCCAATGCGAGCCTCTTGGCTCAGTGTGCTGTGTATGCGTATGACTAACTATATGAACCCAAAAAGCTCAAGCCTTTCTATCCGAACCATAGCTTGCTTTACTGCCTGCAAGTCCCGTCGTCTTCTTGCCACCCCAACCTTCTTTGATGCGGCCCAGGCCTATTCTTATTGGCTGGGCCGACTTTGACACAAGGAGGGTCCCGAGCGAGGGCAACCTGCCCCTCCCCCCCCACCAGATTCGGGCATTAGGGTAGCAAGGGCCCCAAGCATGAGCGCCTCATGGTTCGCTTTTAACCGTGCTGCGACCAATGAATTTATTATTTCCTCCCCTTAAGCCCAGACTACAATTTACATGCACCGTACACTGATTAAAGCGCAATTACCTTATTTTTAAACGTTTTAAAAAGCGTATCAGATGGCCACATTTAACTAAAAATTAACTGGCAAAATGCTCCACAAACTGTCTTCTTCTTTTTGTTTTTATGAGTAGCAGGCACATATTGAGAAAACTTATCGATAGAACATTGTTATCTATCCTTGCAGATTCACGTCCCTCGTGTCCAAGCTAAGCCATGTCCGTCTCACAATTATTGGCTTGGTTGGCACAGTCACAGATGATCGCTGCACAACTCTTCCGGATTCTTCAGCAATGTCTGCCGATTTCGATCGTCTCTGAGCACTATTTTTCTGCCCCAATATTCTCTCCCCAATTGCTGCTTTTATCTCCTCTATCCGCTGGTTCGTTTCATATAGATTTATGGAAGATCCTAAATAAACCTATAGCCTTAATTTTTAGCGCAAGATTTATTAAACCCTTTTATGCTGACCTTTATCACCGCAAAGCCACACCAATATGTGTGGTTTCGGGGTTGTGACTCATGTCTCATCTCTTTTCTGAGGTAATTTGCTTTTAAAATGATTTTTCAATCAACCAATTCTTCTTGTTCACGAAACCCGACAAAAGCAGTTTAAAAGTTTAAAAATGAAAATAGGCTTGCTTGATTATTTCAGACTTTGAGAGGGCTGAGCCTTGCATTGGGTTCTGAATTCTGATTCTGTGGTCTGGCTCAGGGGTCGGCAAACTCCCAAGCGAAGTCTACTCGTGTATCCGGCCCTTCATGTTCTTTGAAACTTCAAAGTAGCAATCCGGCCCGCTCAAGCTCGCATCTCCCTTCTCGTTCCTATCCTCTTATCTCCCTTCTCTCTCCTCTCTTGTCTGCTCTCGTCTCTCTTGCCTGCTCTCCTCTCTCTTGCCTGCTCTCCTCTCTCTTGCCTGCTCTCCTCTCTCTTGTCTGCTCTCCTCTCTCTTGCCTGCTCTCCTCTCTCTTGTCTCCCCTCCTCTCCCGTCTCTCCCCTCCTCTCCCATCTCTCCCCTCCTCTCCCGTCTCTCCCCTCCTTTCCCATCTCTCCCCTCCTCTCCCATCTCTCCCCTCCTCACCCATCTCTCCCCTCCTCTCCCATCTCTCCTCTCTTTTCTCTCCCCTCCTCTCCTCTCTCCTCTCTCACTCCTCTCCTCTTTTCTTCTCTATTCCCCCTCCTTCTCTCTAGAATGAGCTAAATTTTTCAAAATTTTTCTTAGGTTTTGAATATTGCTTTTGCTTTTGCTTGGCTTTAACTTTGACTTTTGATTGAAAAGGTGACGTAACTATAAAAGTTTCAAGATCCGATGAAGATCAGGGCAAAGCAGAGAACCATATGGTAGCAGAGACACAGTTCGAGAAGCTGAAGCCACTCAGACAAGTACAGCTGAGTTTAGGCACTGTTGTCATTGCTCATTCAGCTCAGTTAGGAGAGTACTGCAGCACTGGAGTGAGTCGGCATTAATAAACTGATAAATGCATTTACTCGTAGGTGAGGACCAAACTCCTGAGGCCGCGGTCGGAATCTTAAGACCGGGTCGAGCTGACAGAACTGCTTCGCACGACCCCAACAAATCCAATGTACTTAGACACTTGCCAAAATGAATCACCGAAGATCTATTGTTGTATCGCTGCATGTACTGCACTGCACACTTAATAAGCTCTGGAGAACGTATAGCGCTGAATGAGGATTCACCATAGTAGAAGATAATGCATGGTTTTAGGGTTGAATTAATTTAAATCCCGAGAGCTGAAGGCTTTTAAGCTTTTAAGGGATTTACGCTAATAGAACTCGTAAAAACCATGCATTACCTCAATTAAATCGTGCTTACAAACTCTGGGATGTATTTAGATACAAATCCGCAAAACAGTTTGGACCATAGACACTGAATACAGTGCAAAGAGGGGTCAAGGGGACGCAGTCCCCTGCGGGGGTGTGGGAGCGGAGCCTCCACATGTACCATAGTGAATATAACTTTATTAAATGTCTATGGTCCGCTTTCATCTCGGAAAGTCAACTAGAAAGGATTTAATCTACAGATATGAAGGTTCAAGCTTGATTCCTAATGTCTTTTTTACCAGTGAAATGGCCGCCTATGGCAAAACCTCACTAAAAATGAAAGCCTGAGAACTCACAACGAGGCCAATTAACCAAATTCACAGGCCTGAAAACGAGGCCAGTTGAACTTTGCAACCAGGGGCGTCGCCATCGATTTTATGGCACAAAGCCAAGAATTCTCTACATGTACGAGCGTATACATGTACATGACTACATGTAAACTCCCACATGTACATTATTTTCAGAATCGGTGTTGTCAGCGCTCATTTTGGCGCCGCAGATACTCATTTTGGCGCCGTAGGCGCTATATTCTGTCGCCCTGAAGCAAAATTATTGATTTCCATAACGGTTCACGAGGTGGGGTTGGGGAGACATAAAGGAGCATTGGCATGCCCCCATACATGTAGCTTTTACTGGGCGACATGCATGTCCTCCCTGCCCCCCCCCCCGGTGGCGACGCCTATAGGCCCCCCTGTTTTCAACATTAAACTTTACTTAGTTTAAACAAAGTTTTGAAAAGAAACAAGCATGGTAACGAAAATTGGCGAATCATTTTATATTGTCCATTCGGTTAGTTATATGCTCGTACAAGTTAACCCGAAGGTCACTCAAATGTGATTTCCAGTGTTAGTCTCACCGTTGACCGTCATACGCATCTTCTTCTTTGCGGTACCACTGACCTTTTTGACACGGGATTCAATGTAGGCTCAATTGCGCAGGTCAAAAGCCAAGTCTTCCTCCATGTTGAAGTTGTAGTTGTAACTCTCACAGATTCTATTTGTTTGTCTGTCTGTCTCTGTTTCTTACTGTCTCTTACTTAAATTTTAGTGTCTATGGTAATATGAGGAGGGGGACTGCGCCCCCTCTCTACTGCGCCCACCATACCAGCTCCGCTTATGTATGTGGCTACCGATTTCTCTGCTGCTCAACGCAAAAAACCTGAACGCAGCATTTTAGCTTTTCTTTTTTAAGCATCACAGTGATCTACGGATCTACATGGTACATGTAGGGTATAAGAAGGGTGGAAGGAGGTTCGTAACCTCGTATTTTTTAAGCTGCAGTTTTCATATGCACTCGAGTAAACAACAGGCAGCCAAAGATGCAAAAATACAAAAATATCCGCTGCATATTGTCTAACTGTGATTGTAGCGCTGTTTCCCCTGTTTGGCATATACATGTACTTTAGAGAATTATACTGCATGGAAACAACGGCCGGACGCCATTGCAAATTTTCATGTTCTCTGTTTTGGACTTGAGGGCTCTGCTGTTTGCAGTCTATAATAGAGGTTCACTTGTGCCTCATAATCTTTTTGAATAACTTGCCTGTAACTAAAGAATTAGTGAAAATAGATTAAAATTTCAAAATTTCAGTGGTAAATCTTTGCTGCTATCATTTAAAGACAATACAAACAAAAGCGCATTTTTGTTATACCGGATTGCTGATAAAATTTTAACTATCATTATATATATTTCCGAGTTAATTCCATGCATATGTATGCGCAAATGCATTTACCACTAACCACTACAACGAAACGCAAGTATTTATTGCTTTTTGGATTCTAACTTATGAACTATAATAAATCTCTGTATATGTCAGATATCAGAAAATTTGTCTATAATGTTGATTTGCCTTTGCTTTGTATATGCTAAACTTGTCTTCGACTTAGATTTTATATAGGCCTATGCTATATTTAACCCAAAATATACCATAACTTTCCATTCTAATATTGATATAGGCTATTTTGTAATTTTAACTTTGATGGTGTTGGGGCCAAAAACTACATTAAATGCACATAGATTTTAAGATCTAAGTCTACTGTTAGTTAGTAATCTACTCTAGATTAGATAAGCTATCTATCTTTCTATAAAGCATTGATAGAGGTTGATAACACTATCTTGTCTGCTTTATTTAAAGAATTATTTCTACTTTAGGTCTAACTAGATTTGTTTATTTGTGTAAAAATGATATAGTATATTTAAAACCTAGGCATAGGCACAGGGTTTTTTTTTTGTGCGCAGAGTGTGCGTATGCACCCTAAATTTTAAAATCGCACCCTGAAATTAAAAAAGTAGGTGCGGTTTAGGTGCGGTCTTATAACCATTTTTCTTTAAAGGCTTAACCATGCTTAAGCTATTTTTTATGCACTGCCTTTAAATATGAAACAAAATAACTCTTTAAATCCTATTAAGTCATATAGGCAATATAGCCTATAGCTATAGCCTTATGTAAGATATTAAAATATACATTCCCAGTTGTCTGAACTGTGAGCAATGTGAGGGTTTCACGAGAGATATTCAGACAAAGGCTCCCTAAAACACGCCCCACACCGGGCCCCGAACTGCTACACATTATAACATTTTTTGTCAATGCAGTATTTGATTGCAAGGAAAAGTTAAAATAGTAATGGAATAAATATCTTTATTTATTTTTTTAAATATTATTATTTTTTATATTCTCGTTTTCATTATTAAATTATAATATTATTATTTTATTAATATTATTATTAATATCACTTATTGTTCACCAAATTTTATATTTCAAAGTAAAAAAACTAAATTTAATAAAAACTTGAAGCTTAACAGAAAATGCATTTTGAAGTGTCTTTAGTTATAGTCCAATTTGTTTTAATGTGTAGCGCTGCAGGGCGGTGCGGGGCGTGTTTTAGGGAGACCCATTCAGACAGACATTCAAAATGATTGTCTGTAACTTCAAACAAAATTGACCCGCTTCAACCATCTTTTTGGCAAATACTTACGCAAGTGTTGGGCGTCGAATAAGCTTTAATTTATTAACTGAAGTAAAAATCCTTCTGACATACATTGATTTAAAAATTGCTTAGCAACACTAGCTCTGATTAGAAATCGCTTTACTGTTGACTAAAATTGTTTTGATCGTAGCAGCCTAAAAGCAGATACTGGATTTAAAAATGCTTCGATTTACTCTATACGCATGTCTCAGCTTTAAAATGACACCTCAGGCGTCGCAAAAGACAGCTTTGATGCTGAGATATTCGACACTAAACATGCATTGCTTTGCGCAATCTCACATTCAGAAATTTCACTGATTTTTTGTCGATATTTGTGCAGTTGCCATGTCCTTGTTTTTCATCAGAAACTTGTCAAATTCTAGTCATGTCTATACGCATGTCTCAGCTTTAAAATGACACCTCAGGCATTGCAAAAGACAGCTTTGATGCTGAGATATTTGACACTAAACATTGCTTTGCTCAAACTCACATTCGGAAACTTCACTGATTTTTATTCAATATTTGTTCAGATGCTTGTCTACTTCTCCATTTATTAACCATCGCATGGAGCCTTGCTAACGTACAAGTGTATGTAGTTACAGTAAATGGGGTTTTTGTGACTCACTTAAACTTGTTTACGCATTCTGCAGCTATTCGCCGCCTTTCATTGGAGTGATTCATGGAGTCCAGTTGATAAATTTCCACAAATTGGACTGCTTCTACGTCAGATCTCAACATTTGGAACCGTCCTTGAACTATTTCAGAGTTAAGTGAGCTAATGGCATCAAATGGAAGGCTAGTGCTCGTACTTGTAAGCGAAGCAGGTTCACAATTGAAATGGTTATATTCATGGCCATGGGATCTAAACTGATCTGTTTTACTTTCACGATCGCTTTGGTCTCAGAAGGAGCAGCAGTTGATGGACTGAGGTGAGAAGAAGATGTGTCACGACTTGAGCTGTTTATAGAAAATATCTTTATCCAATTAAATATTTTCATGCGGCTCCTTAGGTTGTTCCGAATTCCGAGTCTAGAAGTCAAGACAGAAAAAAAGTTAAGAACTGCTACTGTAGTCCGTAGGGATTGGAAAGCTTAGCAGTACATTAGAAATCGCCAGTTCAATCTAAAAAGTTTGAAGTACATATAGCTATTGGGTTGCAACAACAGTAGAAAAAATTTTTCCTTTTTATTTTATTCCCACCGCTTACCTCATTCCGATTTGGATAGCAGAATTGCCACGCAAAAAAAGTAAAAACATAACAATAAACTATTTGCTTCATATTAATTGCCACTGACTGTTAATAAACGCGACGTCAATTTCTCTCAATAACAGTTGGAACATGTTTCTCGTACACTCGTATATTTATTTGAACCGCAAAGCGGTGAAAAAGTCATGATTGGTTGCCATATGTACAAATGTACACTCACAGACTCACTGACTCAGGTACAATCTATGCAATATAAAGGCAGGAATCATTAAAAATCAAATACTTAAGACAGTTTAAGAGAAGTCCAGGTTTAAACTGGACATGACTAGAATTTGACAAGTTTCTGATGAAAAACAAGGACACGGCAACTGCACAAATATCGACAAAAATCAGTGAAATTTCTGAATGTGAGATTGCGCAAAGCAATGCATGTTTAGTGTCGAATATCTCAGCATCAAAGCTGTCTTTTGCGACGCCTGAGGTGTCATTTTAAAGCTGAGACATGCGTATAGAGTAAATCGAAGCATTTTTAAATCCAGTATCTGCTTTTAGGCTGCTACAATCAAAACAATTTTAGTCAACAGTAAAGCAATTTCTAATCAGAGCTAGTGTTGCTAAGCAATTTTTAAATCAATGTATGTCAGAAGGATTTTTACTTCAGTTAATAAATTAAAGCTTATTCGACGCCCAACACTTGCGTAAGTATTTGCCAAAAAGATGGTTGAAGCGGGTCAATTTTGTTTAAAGTTACAGACGATCGTTTCGAATGTCTGTCTGAATATCTCTCGTGAAACCCTCACATTCTAAACAAGACTCAAGAGAAATTGCACTCTGAGCCTTAAAATCGCACCTTGAAATTTGGCACAAGGTGCGATTTCGCACCTTATCTCTGGCGAAAAAAAAAACCCAGCATAGGCAGTGTTGAGCGCAATATTTAAAAAAAGTATTGTTTTAAAGCGATACTCCGATACCAATACTCTAAAAGGTATTGGCAATATTTGTTGGTCCAATACCAAAATTTGAGTATTGCGCGATACTTTATTCCGATACTTGGTCCAATACATCATTTTTTCATGTTTTCTCACTTTTCTTTATCTAACAAGCCAAAAATAAAGAAAAAGCTCTTAGCTACTTAATTTTTAGACATTTAAAACTCTAGTGAAAAGTGGCTGACCAGAGAAGAAGATTAAATGGGAAAAATATTGTTATAAATTTTCATTATATTTATATTTGCATTTGCACCTACATAGTACATTAAGATGAAAAGACTACATGATAGATAATACAAAAATAATAATGCGCATGATGTATAAAAATTCCAACTCATTAGTTAGAAATTAGGTATTACTTGACTTTCACTAAATTACATTTATGAACAATTTAACAGGAACCTACTTGCCTAATAGCTAATATAATTTCAGAATTCAATTCAGAGTGGCTCAAGCAAGATATGCTGATTGCCCCGGAGAAGTACTAGCCTTATCATGAGGGTCAAATTGGTCAGTGGAGCGCGCTTAGCACAGAGCACAGAGAACTTTCATTATATCTTTCTTTCTAGAATTTTCTTTTATTTTCTTTCTTTATTTTTTCTTTCTTTCTTTATTTTTTCTTTCTTTCTTTCTAGGCTTTTTAGTCAAATTTATTACTATTAGTTTGATTAAATGTATCAGATTATTGGACTTAAGAAAATGTATTGGCAATACCAAGGTCCAATATTGAGAAAAAAGTAACGAGGTCCAATACTCCGATACTCAAATGGTATTGGCAATACTATTGGAGTATTGGAGTATCAGACCTGTGCCCAACATTGGGTGTAGGCTAGCTCTTATAAAATCTACCTAATTTTTGTGTTTGAAATCTAAATGCTATAGGCCTATCTTATCTTTGGACTGTGGCTACTATAAACATGCATTGCATAGTATTAAATAAGTTGGTAAAATTTTATCTTAATAATGACCAAGAAAATATAGTGCATGACTAGAAATCAAAAGAGAGAAAAGAAGACAGGAAATAGAGAAAGAAATAAAGCAAAGAATAAAGAAATTATAAAAAAATAAAAATAAGAAAAGACAAAAAGTAGGAAAAAGGAGAGAGAAAGGGAAAAGAGATAAAAAGATAAATTAAAAAAAGCTTAAAAAAGAAAAAGGACTAGCTTTTCTAAAGTAGACTAGATTGTTACTATAAAGTTTTAAAAGCCATAGGCATAAAGATGGTCTTTGACTGTTTTTACCCTGGCTACCTTCTAGTAGCATTTCTTAGGTTTTTTGCAATCCAATTGTCCTGGCTCTTGGGTAGCTTAATTCCTAAATGTCCTTGTGAAATCTAATACTAAAAGGCTTAGATTTTTCAAATCTAAAAATAGACCTTAAATTTTCTCTAATGTTTTGGCCCTGCCTTGGTTTAAAGGGGGTGTACTTGGAATGAGTTGGAATCTGGACTATAGTGATATGTTCCTTATTACTAGTCCTTTTATTGTAATCAAGGAACAATCACTTTTAGCTACCTTGCTAGGCAACCCAGTTATCAGATAAGGTTCATGGTTCTCCTGTTGTCTTGGTTCTTTTTGTATTTCCGATGAAGCTACTTCTGGCCGGTATCTGCCATCAGGACCAATCAGAGGCCTTGTATCAAACAATGGGTACCTTGCGCCAAATAGCGGTTTCTCCTTAGCCTTCTCTTTCTAGTAGTGCCTCTATGCACTCTAGGTAATGCTCCAGTAATCTCTATTTAGATCCTCTAAGATCTAGGGTAGTCCTTTGGGCAACTACAACCAAAGGAGTCTCAAATGGACTCAAGAGTCTCAATACACTCTAACACTATAACAATAGTGAGTTGACTCAATAACAACTGGTGCAAATAAGAAAGGCTTACTGCAACAACTCGACTGAGTCTCAATTGACTTGGTGATTATTGTATTGCTCCTCCCAAGGCTTCCTCTTTAGAACTTCTCTCATTGGAAGTTGGCTCTGGGTCAGCTTCGGACCACTTGTATTTATAGAGAAACAGACCCCTTGTGAGGTCATTCATCACCTTTTTTGCAAATGTCAAAAGGTCACACTTTGGTTGTTATCAAGCATAATAGGATGGAAAGTTAAGCAACTAGTCTAGTGTAAGTGTGCATGATTGATTACTGTAGCTGCGCTATTTTTAGATACTTCAATGGGTTTATTTGAGTTCAAGCCAATGATGAATTATAGGTGAGGTTTGAACTGACAAATGTAGGTTGCACGTGACCAATGATGAATCGCAGATGGGTTTTAAACTGACAATTGTAGGTCACACGAGATTGGTTGGTTGCTAACATTAGTAACATGATTTATCTGCTAAAAATAGTAACATGAATCATCTTTTAGGTGCATATGCATGCAATTGCTTACTTATAGTAGCATCCTACGATTGACTTATTTTACTTATGCGGGAGATATAACACTCTAGAATAGTATAGCTAGAATGAGACTTGAGCCCCCTAGTTGTATCTACCTTGTAGGAAAGATAACCATTCACAAAAATGTACATTAGAGCCTAGTTGATACCAGCCTTGAGGCTAAGCCCTTATGGTTATGTCACACTTATGTGATCCTCTACAGTTTTATCCTAGTGTTTTATTCCATGGTTCTATCTGACATTTGAGCCATTCAATAATTCAGAGTTGATAGATCTTGCCTTGGTAAGTGTGTTTCTATCTTAGCCTTGGTCTATCTGCTGGCTCCTCTAATAGTCTCCTTGTTTATTGTATCTTGGCTCTCATCTTTGATAGTAGATTGGTGTCTTGGGGAAGAGTTCATCCTAAATCGGGAAATAACTGGCTAAGTCTCGGTTCCTTTTGCTCCTTGTGCTCTTTTCTAACCCCTTGGCTTAGGCTTTTAGAGCTAGATAGTAAAAAAGCCTTAAGGCTTATAGCCCTATAGGAGCCTAATCCTTGCAAGCCCCTGAGAGGAGACTTGCTTATCACAATAAGCTTCTAGACTTGCTCCAATAAATAAGCCTTTTTATAGACTTCAGTTTTCCACTCTTGGACCACTTAAAAAAATCTCTAATATTGTTTAGAGCTGGGTAGTGAAAAAGCCTTGAGGCTCACAGCCCTATAAGAGGCTTAGAATGAGGGCTTAACTGATAGGAGACTTGCTATTGGTAAATAAATAAGCTGCCAAGACTAGCTCCAATTAAAGCTTTTTCTATAGACTTTGAGTTTCCTACTAGTAGTACATTTTGTTTTTAGAAATATAAAAAACAAAGAAATTTTTTTTATATTTTTGTTGGCATTTGTTTATTATACTTTGCCAGCTATATATTTCTTATAGGCCAGAGTTTGCTATCCTGTAATATACATTAAAGATTATGCTAAGCTGGCACAAAGACAATGTTAGCTTTTTTATATTTATGCCATGTATATTAAAAGAATATGTTTGAACTTAAAAATTATATCAACTTAGTATATAGCAAAAAAAACAATTTATAAAATATAATAATTATGTAATAAATATAAAATGTTTTCCTAATCAGGCGCAATATATGAGTCTTATTATTTGTTTCATTTTTAAAATTATGAAATCTACTATATGATAACTTGCTACATGCTAATTTTGTGCTGTTTGTAAGTCTGTCTGTCTGTCATTGATCTTTTCAAGAACTACCTGACCAATTTATCTCAAATAAGCTTTAAAAATATAAATTTTTGCCTATCATGTATAACTTTTTTTATGAAAAATCAAATGGGAAGGGGGTCAAATATTTGAGAAACAATTTTTAATGCTTCTAATGGGTGCTCTATTTAATTATCTAATTGGTCAATGTACAGTGTAGAAGAGTGTGTATTCACAATAAAGATAAGGATTTTTATGACCTTTGGTGCAGCAGGTTCATAATTTAATTGCAGTGTTAATTCAATTTTATTGTTTACCAACCAATGTGATAGACAATTGATGAAAGAGAGCAAGGGGTTTTAAAGCTGGCCTGAAAAGGCTGAAATGCAATATGTGAAGCCTTTTTATCAACCCTCTAATTTGCTTTAATATTGTTTGTGTTATTTTACAACAGACTCAGAGGGTGACATGGTTGCAGTTTTTAGTAGTATTTAATGAGCCCAATTAATTCATATTAATTTGGCAAATTGGTATATAAAACTTACACCACAATTGGAAATGGGTCAAATATTCAAAAAACAATGTTGTTTATGCTTTCAGTACTTGAATTTTAAATTTGAATGTGCACCATGGGGCTTATAATGTTTCTGTAAAACTTCAAACAATGAAAAAATTGATTTGAAAGTGTGTCAAATATTTTAAAAACAATGTTTTTTTAATACTTTCAATGTTATAATTTTGGATTCGAATGCCCCATGGGGGCTTTATGTGCTAGTTCATTCTAAATAGATTAAATATATAATTTATACCCTTGCAATGCCAATAATATGCCTGATAAATCTAGAATATATAATACTGATATATAAAACATATATATCATAAGCTATATACTATTAATATAGAATCTAAATGTAGTTGTATCAAATATTAACTTCATATAAGGATTCATATTGCATTTATGCCAAGGTCATTCTTTAGTTTGTGTATACCCTGACAATAGCTTAGAACTGGATTTGTAAAACTTCTAATAGAGTAGAGTTTAGAGTGGCTAGGCTTAAGGTTCTCATATAAATCACTTTATCTAAAATTTATTCTTCAATAAACTTTGGAATAAAAAAGAGTTTGTGCATGCAACAGTTGAACCTGAAAAATGAGAAGTTATAAATTTTATTTAAAACTCATTTTTAATTGATTGAGTTTGTTCGAATTGTTAAATATGTAAATTAGCCAAAAGGTAGTCAACTAATAAGGCTAATTTTTTGTATATAGGGCAATATTTGGTTGCTAGGGCATTTGCTACTAGATGAGTAGGCAAACTCCAGGACTTCTGCTATCCAGAATGCTCAAACCTTGCACTGGATGCCAACTGCTCGCCTATGAAGCTGCACCACAGCAGCCAATTGGCAGTCCACGCCCTGGTAGCTGCTCTCCACCTGCTGGTGGCACCGCGGCCTGCCCAGTCTGCAGCCGGCGTGGTGATCTCGAACAAGCCTGCCGACGGCGATACGATCTATGTTGACCGGGACCGCAGCATCTCCCTGTCCTGCCGGCCTGTCAGCACTGAGACCAGCCTCACCCTATTCTGGTACCATCCGCGAAACTACTACACCCCCGTGTCCAACCAGGACATGAATAAGCAGGTCTACATCAAGCGGGACACCAGCGATCCCCGAGTGCTCATGATATTCGTTAACAACTTCAAAGATGACGATCAGGGCAGGTGCGTTGCATTGTCTGGCGTGATTGGCCCCCCCATGTCTCTCATCTGTACCTTTTATTTCTCATATGTCTCCTATGTATTTTTCTCATTCTCTCTCTCTCTCTCTCTCTCTCTCTCTCTCTCTCCCTCACTATCTCACTCACTCTTCACCCTCCTGCCTCATCTTATGACTGTCTCTGTTCCTCCCGCTCTCTCCTCTCGCCACCCTTCACTTCGCCCTGCAACTTCGGCCTCGCCTTGGCCCGCAGATACTACTGCAGGTACATGAACCAGCTGGTGAACCCGCCCGAGGTGGTCAGCGAGGACTATATCAACGTGCGCATCATCCAGCGCATTGAGATCAATTACGCGCCAACCGAGCAGTGGATCCCGTTTAACAAGACCAGCACCATATTCTGCTCGTTCAAGGGCAGCGACATCAGCGTGGCTTGGTTCTTCAACAGCCAGCCAATCAGGACTGGCGGCCGGTACACCATCAACCCGCTGCAGGGCCTCATCATCAGCCCCTCTCTATCATCTGACCAGGGCACCTACGTCTGCCAGGCCCGCAGCACGGGCTCGGATTTCATGGATGTCAACATTGTGGTGCGAGTGTTTCACAAGCCTGAAATTACCTACGGACCCGTGATTAAGTACCCCGCTGCCTGCATCAACGGCATGGATTGCTATCTCAAGTGCATGGCCACTGGCACTCCAGTGCCTCAGGTGAGGGACTCACTGCGCCTGTCACTCCTGGATTGTCACTACCTGTGTGTCAGTCACTCCTGGATTGTCACTGTCTGTGTGTCAGTCACTCCTGGATTGTCACTGTCTGTGTGTCAGTCACTCCTGGATTGTCACTGTCTGTGTGTCAGTCACTCCTGGATTGTCACTGTCTGTGTGTCAGTCACTCCTGGATTGTCACTGTCTGTGTGTCAGTCACTCCTGGATTGTCACTGTCTGTGTGTCAGTCACTCCTGGATTGTCACTGTCTGTGTGTCAGTCACTCCTGGATTGTCACTGTCTGTGTGTCAGTCACTCCTGGATTGTCACTGTCTGTGTGTCAGTCACTCCTGGATTGTCACTGTCTGTCAGTCACTCCCTGAATTGTCACTCCTGAATTGTCACTGCCTGTCAGTCACTCCCTGAATTGTCACTGCCTGTCACTCACTCCTGAATTGTCACTGCCTGTCACTCACTCCCTGAATTGTCACTGCCTGTCACTCACTCCTGAATTGTCACTGCCTGTCAGTCACTCCCTGAATTGTCACTGCCTGTCACTCACTCCCTGAATTGTCACTGCCTGTCACTCACTCCCTGAATTGTCACTGCCTGTCACTCACTCCTGAATTGTCACTGCCTGTCAGTCACTCCTGGATTGTCACTGCCTGTTAGTCACTCCTGGATTGTCACTGCCTGTCAGTCACTCCTGGATTGCCACTGCCTGTCACTACTGTATTCTATTGTCACTGCCTGTCACTCTTGTAGTCAATTCTTTACTGTCACTCTCGTCAGAGCACTCCAATGCTGCCAATACCTGTCAGTCATGCACTGCCTTCTCCCCGTGCTACTCCCTGCCCAGGTGATCTGGTATCGAGCGCAGGACCGCAACCGGCCCCTTCACCTGTACGGCACCAACAAGTACTTCGTGGACACCCGGGCCAACGTTGGCGAACTCCGTATCGCTATGGCGGAATTCCTCAAAGACGACGACACCTACATCTGCCGGGCCGTGGTGACCTCCGATGTCATCAGGGAGATCACTGCCGACATGTACACCGAGGCCGAGATCGACGTTGTCGTGCATCTGATACCGCAGTTTCGCAACTACCAGGCCATGATGAACCGGGAGGTCCGGCTCGGCGATACTGTGGAGCTGGTGTGCGAGGTGTACGCCACCAGCCCGCTGGACCTGCAGTTCCAGAAGTACGGCACCTACGCGCCGTATGTGATGGGCCCCAGCCTGATGACAGCAGGATCAGTGTGAGTGCACCGGCTGCTCAGGCTGCGTGGATAGGGCGGGGAGGGGAAGACAGGGCGGGGAGGGAAGAGGGCGGGGAGGGGAGAGGGCGGGGAGGGGAAGAGAGGGCGGGGGGAAGAGGGCGGGGAGGGGAAGAGAGGGCGGGAGGGGAAGAGGGCGGGAGGGGAAGAGAGGGCGGGGAGGGAAGAGGGTAAAGAGGCGAAGACGGGCGGGAGGGGAAGACAGGGCGGGGAGGGAAGAGAGGGCGGGGAGGGGAAGAGGGTAAAGAGGCGAAGACAGGGCGGGGAGGGGAAGAGAGGGCGGGGGAGGGAAGAGAGGGCGGGGAGGGGAAGAGAGGGCGGGGAGGGGAGAGAGGGCGGGGAGGGGAAGAGAGGGCGGGAGGGGAAGACGAGGGCGGGGGAGGGGAAGAGAGGGCGGGGAGGGGAAGAGAGGGGGAGGGAGAGGAAAGAGGCGAAGACGCGGGGAGGGAAGACAGGGCGGGGAGGGAAGAGAGGGCGGGGAGGGGAAGAGAGGGCGGGGAGGGGAAGAGGTAAAGAGGCGAAGAAAGGGCGAGGAGGGAAGACAGGGCGGGGAGGGGAAGAGAGGGCGGGGAGGGGAAGAGGGTAAAGAGGCGAAGACAGGGCGGGGAGGGGAAGACAGGGCGGGGAGGGGAAGAGAGGGCGGGGAGGGGAAGGGAGGGTGGTGAGGGGAAGAGAGTGTAGGGAGAAGGCAGGAGGGAGGTTAGGGAGAGTAGACGGTTAGAGGAGAAGAAGCCACAGGTAATGAAAGGACACTGAGAAGGAGCAGCCATATCGGACCAGAAGATGAACAACACGCAAAAAATAAGAAACAACTTGCCCAATAATATTTCTTTAAATGACAGATCCGCCGCAGTCAGGACCCCGTGGACGGCCGGGTGCACCGGCTGCACCTGGAGATCAAGCGCACGGTGTACCTGGACAGCTGGAACTACACCTGCATGGCGGTGAACCCAGCCTGGAACAGCACCCTGAATGGCACTGTGATGGTGCTGATGCAGCCCAACCTCACCTCCAACAATGTGAGCATGATGTACGGCTGGCTGCGCAATGTCACCAACATCACCTGCATCAGCTACGGCCTGCCGCACCCGCAGTGGCGCTGGTACCGCCAGTTCGCCGAGATTCCACCGTACACTGACAATGGCACCTACCGGATCTTCACCTGGGATTATGAGATCTACTCACAGAGCTGGCTGCAGGTATGCTGCTGGATTCCCCGCTTCTGTTTTATGGTCTTCTGTCTACCTGCCTGTCTGCCTGTCTGTCTGTCTGTCTGTCTGTGTCTGTCTGTCTGTCTGTCTTTCTGTCTGTCTGTCTGTCTGTCTGTGTGTCTGTCTGTCTGTCTGTCTGTCTGTCTTCCTGTCTTAGTGTCTGTCTGTCTTAGTGTCTGTCTGTCTTTCTGTCTGTCTGTCTGTCCGTCTGTCTGTCTGTCTGTCTGTCTGTCTGTCTGTCTGTCTGTCTGTCTGTCGGTCTGTCTGTCTGTCTGTCTATCTGTCTGTGTCTGGCCATCTGGTAAGCTGCCAGTCTGCTTTCTTTCTGTCCGCTTTTGAGTCTCAGCGAGCCCCAATTTCGCCGCCCCGCCCGCCCGATCCGCCAAGGTGTACCCTGACTACGGCATCGAGCGCTGGGTATTCGACCGGTACATCTGCAACGCCAGCAACCGCATAGGGAGCGGCAGGCACGAAATGATGTTCTACAAGGCCTCGGTGCCAGGCCCGCCCCGGGTCACCGTAGTGTCCACCACCGCCAGCAGCGTCCAGCTGGACGTGCAGCCGCCAGCGGAGGACGGTGGGATGCATCTCTGGTACTATGAGCTAACTTACAGCGCCCTCAGCGGACAGCTGACTTGGTAAGCTGGCGTTGCCGCCCTCCCCTCCCCTGGTGTGTGTCTGGCTGTTTGAATCTCTGCTGTCGAAAGTAGACCTGGGAATTCCCAAATTCCAGAATTACACCTGGGAAATCCCAAATACCAGAATTAGATCTGGGAATTCCCGAATTGCAGAATTAGACTTGGGAATTCCCAAATACCAGAATTAGACCTGGGAATTCCCAAATACCAGAATTAGACCTGGGAATTCCCAAATACCAGAATTAGACCTGGGAATTCCCAAATACCAGAATTAGACCTGGGAATTCCTGAATGCCAGAATTAGACCTGGGAATTCCCGAATTGCAGAATTAGACTTAGGAATTCCCAAATACCAGAATTAGACCTGGGAATTCCCAAATACCAGAATTAGACCTGGGAATTCCCAAATACCAGAATTAGACCTGGGAATTCCCAAATACCAGAATTAGACCTGGAAATTCCTGAATGCCAGAATTAGACCTGGGAATTCCCGAATTGCAGAATTAGACTTGGAATTCCCAAATACCAGAATTAGACCTGGGAATTCCCAAATACCAGAATTAGACCTGGGAATTCCCAAATACCAGAATTAGACCTGGGAATTCCTGAATGCCAGAATTAGACCTGGGAATTCCCGAATGCCAGAATTAGACCTGGGAATTCCTAAATATTCAATTATAATTTAATCTCCTTTTTCAGAATTTGTTATTCAAAATCCAAATTTTCGAGATTCCCTGGCCAAATTCCTAATTTAACAGCCAGAATCCCCCCTGTTATCCAGGTACGGACCGGTGCAGTTCGCCCTGAACTCCGACATCACAATCCACGGCCTGATGCCCAGCACGGACTACAGCATCCGGGTCAGGGCCAGAAATGCTGTAGGCGTCACGGCCGACAACATGCAGCTACCGTTGCAGATTCGAACCAAGGACCGAGGCTCGCCCGATCCCGTGATCTTCCTGTCGTCGAACCGCAGCACCTACCCGTACAGCCAAACGCTGCGCTGGAAGGTGCCGGTCAACGGCGGAGACCCCCTGGTGGGCTACGAGATCCGCGTCCGGCCGGTGTTCTACGACCCGGCCAGGCGGGCCATCACCGGCTACAAGGGCGGCTGGATTCTCTACCGGCCGCCGTTCTACAATCCGTACCTGAGCGAGTACCGAGTCACCGATCTGGAGGCCAGTACCTGGTACGAGGCCGAGATCAAAGCGCTGTCGCGGTTGGCGAGTCGCAGACTCAGCGCACCGTGTTTCTGACCGCCGCCCCTGACGCTCTGGGCCGGCCGGATCGCGTGCTGAGCCGGGCGCCGCCAGCTCTGGCGCCGTCCTGGCGCGGCGCTCTGCTGACGGCGGCGCTGCTTGCCGCACGGCTGCCTTTGACTGGCGGCTTCCTTTGATGCTGCGACTTTGTCCGACCAGTTTACAGTGGGATAATTTTCGGGAATTCCCCCAGCTTTTGCCAGGTTATTTTGGAATACATCAAGGAAACCCCGGAGATTCCTAAGTAGGGGACAGTTCGTAATGGGATTCCCCTTAATTTTTTGACGGCTCCACAGAATTTTGTATTATTTCCTTTCCCTGGAAAGTATTCTTAAACCTGTGAGAATTACCTTCCGGATTCTCCAGGTTATTTTTATAATCTACAAAAGAAACCCCGCAGATTCCCTCACGGGTCAATTTTTAATGGGATTCACCTAAATATCCTTACGGCTCAGCAGAATTCTATTATTTAGTTATCCACCGAAAAGTCCCAAGAATTACCTTCAGGATTTTCCAGGCTATTTTTAGAAGTCGGAAATTGAGACAAAAACATATCCATGATGGCGATGAACTTGCCGTCAATCGCTTTTTTTCATAAATATCTGTCTTTTATACAATACTTAGCCGTTTAATTGGCAATGCAATTAGCTTATTCAACCGCGTTCATGTGCATGAACTGCTAACTCTAATTAGGAGTGCCACGATTCATGAATTTACAGTACAATTGTTAATTTTATTGCAAAATTGATTTTACCTGCGCTAAGCTCAGCATTCCAATGTATAATCTATTGTTTATTGTTTTACCAAAACCGCCTGCCAGGGGACAATTTCAAGTTGCCCTCAGTTACCGAACGGAACATTTTGATACGACGGCACTTTTATATCGCCTATTTACAGTGTACATATTGTGCCCCTTTGTATTGCACACCTGTAAATGCAGCTTGTTGATACATTCCCCTATATCAGAGAATCGCTTCGATCTGTGCGTATTATTTATTGATAAATATACTAATTGTACTACTGATCAGCGTGCCGTGCGGACATTGCTGTCTATATTTGCGTGCGCATCGGAAACTGACCATGAATTTTCTTCGGAAACTTGTTCTGCTCTCTGTCTGTCTGTCTGTCTGTCTGTCTGTC
>NIVC01001575.1:266874-310231 GCA_002269645.1 Macrostomum lignano | reverse complement strand
CACAACTAGCCTACTGATAGCAGTGTAGTGATTGGATAGACTATAATATATCCAAGCCAATGTCTGTGTCTGTCTGTCTGTCTGTCTGTCTGTCTGCATGTCTGTCTTACTGTCCATCTGTCCGTCTGTCTGTCTGTATGTCTGTCTGTCTGTCTGTCTGTCTGTCTGTCTGTCTGTCTGTCTGTCTGTCTGTCTGTCTGTCTGTCTGTCTGTCTGTCTGTCTGTCTGCATGCCTGTCCTTTCGAGCTGGCACCACCTGGCAGATGTCAATCTCGTCGCAGTGAACCCCGCTAGCGTCCAGCACGGCGTTCTGAGCCTCCATGAGCAGCTGCACCAGGCCCGATGCAGCGGCCCCAGACTCCGTTGTGAGGTAGCAGCGCGGCCAGCCGCATCTCATCGGCCGGGTGGGCGTGCAGCGTGATGGGGAAAATTGCGTCGGGGAACCTGGCACCCCTGGTGGCCAGGTAGCCGCTGAGGGCACGCCAGGTCTCGACAAACTCGCGAATGCCGGCCTCCCACCTGGTGATTGAATGGAAATGATACCTGGCTGTGACTGTGGGTTCGATTCCGTATGCAGCCACTTCATTTGGGGCTTGTTGTCCCATTCAAATTAATGAGTGCCAACCCCAAGGCACAGAGAGTGTACACTGCCTGACGATTAAAAAGTCAAAAAGCTGCTGTACAGCCTGTGTGAGCGTGTGCACGAGTGCGTGTCTCCCAGTGGGGGTGCCGGGCCCAAGGGAGTATATTTAAGGCATATAATTAGTGGGGGGTGGGTGTAGATAAGACAATGAAGGGCGGAGTGCGCGACGAAGGAAAGAGGCGAGAGAGAAGAGCCAATCAGAAGGCAGCGAGGGAGAGGAGATAAAATAGCAAGACTGGGCTAGACAGAGGAGAGAAAACAGAGACAAGTGCAGGGGCCCGTGCTATAGAATCAGGAGTTAGGAGCTAGGACACAAGAGTACTCTTGACAAGGAGTGATTGAATTTTGTGTGCTATAGATTTCAGGAGTTAAGAGTTAGGAGCTAGGAGTTCTTGCAAGGAGTGCAGCCTAGGAGTGGGGGTGGTGTTCAAGGAGTGTTGCGCAATTTGTTTAAGGATGATAGAGAATTGTGTGCTATATCACAATCCTAAATTTACGGTCCTTAAGGATTGAATCTCAGGAGTGAAAATGCAAATTGCTCAAAAAAAATCATTTGTGAGAGCCGTCGCTGCACGCAAAGAGGTTCTCTTTGGTGCGTTTAGTACAACCATAACTAAGAATGCGAAGATTGCTATGTGGCAAGACGTGATATTGGAATGTTGGAATTTGTTAGGACACACTGATGTTGGATGTTCGATTCTGTGTCGAATTCTATCTGTTAGGCTTGAAAGCTGGATATCGTTAAGTCTAAAACGCATAGCACTCTCGGCTGGATCTTCTTCAAAAATATTAATTCTTGCCTTAAATTGTCGACGGCGTCTATCATTGACTCCTTCCTCATCAGAATCCGATTCGCTGTCCGAAAACATTATAATCCTAGCTTGTCTAAGAGTGAAAATTGCCCTTGAACTCTTGCTTAGGAGTCAAGAGTTAGGAGCGAAATTTTCTCATTCTATAGGACACACCTCCTAGAATGACTCCTAAAAGCCAGCTCCTAGCTCCTAGCTCCTAGACTTCCTCTCCTAATTCTATAGCATGCACGGACCTTAATGAGTTCTCCTAAATTCACCAGGAGTCTCCTAACGTCCTTAAGGAGCCTCCTAGCTCTTAAAATTTACTCTTGATTCTATAGCACAGAAAAGCCAGCTAGGAGCAAGGAGTTAGGACACTCTAAGGATTTAGGAGTTAAGAGTATTCTATAGCACGGGCCCCAGGGCAGTGGCGTAGCCAGGAATATCAATTGGGGGGGGCGGGTTGGCCTGGCTGGCCATGCCTTACGCCATTGCCACCATTGCCATTGGCACTCATTTTGGCGCCGCAGGCACTCATTTTGGCACCGCAGGCACTCATTTGGGCGCCGCAGGCACTCATTTTGGCACCGCAGGCACTCATTTTGGCGCCGCAGGCACTCGTTTTGGCGCCGCAGGCACTCATTTGGCACGCAGGCACTCATTTTGGCGCCGCAGGCACTCGTTTTGCGCCGCAGGCATTCACTTTGGCGGCCGTAGGCACTCATTTTGGCGCCGCAGGCACTCATTTTGGCGCCGCAGGCACTCATTTTGGCGCCGCAGGCACTCATTTTGGCGCCGCAGGCACTCAATTGCCTCATGGTTTTTGGTACCCGCGCGCCCAACCCCACCCCCAGGCGATTGGGGGGGGGGGCCCTGGCTACGCCACTGGTGCAGGGGCCCGTACTACTAAGGGATTCCGTAAGTGTTGATTTTGGAGGTGAGGTGGGTGTCAACCCTCCTCGCCTCTCATTGGCTGGCGCCCCGATCACTAGGTGATCGATACCCGTATCGATATCGGCGCTCGCGCGCGCGCGCGCCGCAGGCGCCAAGCGCCGCAGGCGACCCTCCCAGCCGCAGGCGCACCTACCGATATTAGATCCCAATAAATCAATCAGATCCCAAATCAATCAGATCCCAAATCAATCAGATCCCAAGCGCACCCCCGAGCCGCAGGCGCCCATGCAGCAGGCGCCCCTCCCCGCCGCACGCGCCCTCCCCGACATGTATGCCGCAGGCGCCCTCCCGTCTCAGGCGCCCCTCCCGATATGTATGCGCACTCTCCCTATATGTACACCGATATGTATGCAGCAGGCGCCCCGAGTGTACACTCCCCCGATATGTGTGTACACCGATATGTAGTCATCGATACGGGCCTCTTCCCCTCTCTCACCTACATCTCAACTAGCGAAATCGAACCCAGGTCGCGCCCATACTAGGACACTACACGGTTGTGGGGTATAGGGAGCGAGAAGTTTCAACCCTAACGCTGACGCAGCCCTGTACAGTGAGAGTGTACGGGCAGAGAGGGGTGGCGCGGACAGAGAACCAGCCACTAGGTTGTTATACTGTTGAAGCATAGGGAGCGAGAAGTTTTAACCCCGATGCTGACGCAGCCCTGTACACTGAGCGTGTACGGGCAGAGGGTGGGTGGAAAGAGATGTGAATAACACAGCCTGCTGCAGGAGCCGGATAGAGAGGCGCATGCTAGGACAGAGAGGTAGTGTGAGTCACACACACCCCACAGAGAAAGCCATACAGAGGATAGAGAGCTCCCTCCCCAGTTGCAGGGGACAGAGAGGCAGGCAGGGTATGCAGGGGCATGCGAACCGTCAAGGGGCCACGCGAGGATAGAGTGGAGGAGCAGAGATGTGTTTGGACAGAGAGCCAGCCACGTGTGCGTAGTGTGAGGGAACAGAAACATATGGAGCAGGAGGGAGATAGGAAGCAAACGCGCAGGGTAAGGGAGCCACACAGGGCGGTACAGTGAGACACGGGCAGGGGTGGAGCCGTGCGTGGACAGAGCTGAACGGCACGGTCAGCTGCAGGAATAGGATGATAGAGAGGCGCGGAGGGGACAGAGAGCAGTGTGCAGGGTAGGCAGCCACGCAGGCTGGGGAACAGAGAGGCGCGTGTCAGCCAGTTGCAGCCCGGGACAGAGAAGTATGAAGGGGGGCCTGGGACAGAGTTCCGAGCAAGGCACAGAGGTAGGGTCCTGTAGCTATGTATAGGCAGGGAGCCACGCGAGGGCAGGACAGGGAGCAGACATGCAAGTTGCATGCAAGGCCAGAGAGGTGTGCGCGGAGGGAGACAGAGAGCAGTGTGTAGGGGTAGGTAACAGCAAACTTTAGTAGCGGCGCGTGCGGGGACGGAGAAACCAGTCAGAGCATACAGAGACGTTACAGAGAGGTACACAAGCAGAGACCAAAGCGAGCAGAGCACATGTGTAGGGACAGAGACGTGAGGGAGAATCGACCAAAACACGCTATGTATTTTCAAAAGTTGGTTTTAGTGCAACATGTTTAATAGTGGGTAGTATAATAGTATGTACATAGTAGGTATAATAGTAGTAATAATAGTAAGCATATTAGCCCAAAAGGTAGACTAAAACAGGCTAAACTGTGTGTACGCATCCTCATCACCCCACAAGCCCCTCTCCCGCCAGACTCACTCTACCAAACCCTCCTGTATTGCTGCATGAAGGAAAATATAGTGTAAAAATACAGATCTTAACCGTCAGACCGCTGAAATCAGGGCACACTAGAGGGGTTTCGGGGTCTGCATGCTCTATGTAAGCTGCTTGAGGAGGTTCCAAGGGCGTTGTGAGGGTTTCCATTATGTTTTGAAAAAAACTAGAGGCTTAAATACAACGTTTTATTCAAAAGTAGGTTATTTTAATGAAATAGCTGACACAATCATTGTCGAGAGTAGAAATTTTTATAAGAAACCAGGCATTTTAGCAAAAATAAACCTTCAAACCACATAAAATTGAATAAAAAGCAGACATTTTCAATTATAAACCGCAAGTATTTTAATAGAAAAGTAAGCAAACAAGGCACAAAACCAGCAAATTTTACCTTTTTATTTTAATGTTACTGATAAGGTAGAGAGTAGAAACTTGTGAGCTGTACGGAGTTAGAAAGTATTAACCATTATGTATCGTATGAATTATTAGTTCAGTACCAGCCATTGGTCAAGCGAGCATTTATGAAGTTATTACGAGTGATGAAGGGATAGAGAGCTATATACAGGAAGACAGTATCCTTCTAAACCACCACGAACAGATTGCTAATAGAGATAAGCTTTGTCTGTGTGCAGTATGAGTAAGCGAAGGCGGGGCAAATACTTTTCCACATGCCGGACAGAACAGTATTGTGCTAGGATTTCTCTCGAAATCGCGGTACGTTACTAGTTTTTATCACACCATCCAGATGCGTCAACTAGTCAGCAGTAGTCATTTATATGTTATTAGAACTTACAAACCCAGGTCAAGTAAATATTACAAAGAGTATATTACGTACACACGCCAACTCCGAATACCAAGCCATACTAGTCTACTTGCAGTGCTCCTGGAGGGAAGGGACGGCGGGGTGTACATCCGGCAGGGTGGGCGTCCAGCGAGTGTACATCTGACAGGATGGGTGTTCAGCAAGTGTACATCTGACAGGGTGGGCGTTCAGCAAGTGTACCTTCAGCGTCGAGTAGGTGTACACCCGTCAGTGGGAACTCAGCCCCTCCCACCAATGTCGTGTGCATGCGGTTAGTCAGTATAGTGGTGGGGTAGACGGTGCAGGAAGGAAACCCAGATGCTGACGCTGCCCTGTACAGCGAGCAACCAGCCCTCCTGTAGCAGGAGGGGGACAGAGAGTGCGTGGAGGCAGTAGGAGATAGAGGACGCTACCCGGCATGTCGCAGCACGCGGCGCGGGACAGAGAGGCAGTGTGTAAGTCACCCCCAGGGACAGAGAGCTACCCTGGCAGGAGGCGCGGGACAGAGAGGCGGTGAATCACACCCCACGGAGAGAGCCGTACAACGAGCTTCCCCACCCGAGTCCGGTAAATATTACAGAGTATTACGTGCACACGCCAGCCCTGAATACCAAGCCATACTAGTCTACCTGCAGTGCTCCCAGAGGGAAGGGATGGTCAGGAGTTACACACCAAGAATGCATTCATACAAAGAGTACACAACTCGAGCCAGACACCAAGTCACAGTCTACTTACAGTAGAGATGGTAGATTAATAGCAAGATTATATTACAATTAGACCTCCCTAGCACATGAGGAGTGAAATTCAATAATAATTGAATTCAATAATAATACAACATTTAGACGTAGTAATTTAATTACAAAATACCACTAACACTGAGCCAACGAATTGTAGGTTACAAAGGAGTTGCCACTCATATGGAAAGCCAGTATAATGCAGGTGTATATTATTAAAACATAGACAAAAACGATGCAGACGTATATACACACTATTGATTTTGTACATGTACATTTCGGCATATTACCACACATCGCAGGCACATATTATATATCGGGGATAGGTTAAAATACACACATCGTAGATGTAGAAGCAGACACAATGCAGGAAAATTATGATACGAGTGTACATATTAGTGCGTAAAAGTATCATATTATGACACCCTGTAGCACATATTGACATAATGCAGGGGAAAATATTGACAGAAATAGTACACAATTGTAGAGGTAACAACCCGCCAACTAGTAAGGACATCCAGCACTTGTTCAGGTTTTTATTATTTCGAGACGAGTGTCATGCCCCCGCAAGAGATCTTATCAGAAATTTGTTGAACTCCACTGCAACTCTCCCAGAGCCTCCAAATGTGAGTTTTTAACCCAGGGTCGAGTACAAAGGACCCGCCCACTCTTAACCCCAAGGGGTGATCGTAGCGGAGACCAAGTACAGTGCGGACGGAGAGGGGTAACAGAAAGCGCTGCATCAGACCGCAGGGCTGCATTCCTCCCCGAGGTAGGCGCGTCAGCTCCCACTCCTCATTTAACCATCAAGTAAACTAAAGAAGTCAAGCAGAAAGCCTTACAATCACCCGCAACCAGCACAAGTAAGAGTACTTTCCACTAGAGAGCCATAGTGCAAGATTCGCGAGCCAAGTTGAAGAAGCACACCAAATTACACTAAAGACATATGTATTAAAAAGCATACCGGCACCTCTACAAAAACACAGTATGTACCGATTAAAGTTGCTTTTGGTGCAGTGTATTTAATAAAAAGCAGGTACCTAACACAAAAGTAGGCATCAATGCAGTGCACGGGCTAAACTGTATTTACAAACGCAGGGCAACGAACTACACACAATGTAGCGCATAGACATAATTGTACGCATAAATGTACGCAATTTCCGGTATATAGGACCAAATGTACACAATGTACACAAACACACACACACACACTCAGGCGTATTCACAGCAAGAGCTTCCTGCGATGGCGCCATCGCCTGCGGCGATCGGTGCTGCAGGATGCGCTGCAGGATGCGCCTGAGTGTGTGTGTGTGTGTGTGTTTGTGTACATTGTGTACATTTGGTCCTATATACCGGAAATTGCGTACATTTATGCGTACAATTATGTCTATGCGCTACATTGTGTGTAGTTCGTTGCCCTGCGTTTGTAAATACAGTTTAGCCCGTGCA
Source organism: Macrostomum lignano (assembly GCA_002269645.1). NCBI lineage: Eukaryota > Metazoa > Platyhelminthes > Macrostomidae > Macrostomum > Macrostomum lignano. The sequence continues at coordinate 303,129 of NIVC01001575.1, read as the reverse complement.
CTGCATTGATGCCTACTTTTGTGTTAGGTACCTGCTTTTTATTAAATACACTGCACCAAAAGCAACTTTAATCGGTACATACTGTGTTTTTGTAGAGGTGCCGGTATGCTTTTTAATACATATGTCTTTAGTGTAATTTGGTGTGCTTCTTCAACTTGGCTCGCGAATCTTGCACTATGGCTCTCTAGTGGAAAGTACTCTTACTTGTGCTGGTTGCGGGTGATTGTAAGGCTTTCTGCTTGACTTCTTTAGTTTACTTGATGGTTAAATGAGGAGTGGGAGCTGACGCGCCTACCTCGGGGAGGAATGCAGCCCTGCGGTCTGATGCAGCGCTTTCTGTTACCCCTCTCCGTCCGCACTGTACTTGGTCTCCGCTACGATCACCCCTTGGGGTTAAGAGTGGGCGGGTCCTTTGTACTCGACCCTGGGTTAAAAACTCACATTTGGAGGCTCTGGGGAGAGTTGCAGTGGAGTTCAACAAATTTCTGATAAGATCTCTTGCGGGGGCATGACACTCGTCTCGAAATAATAAAAACCTGAACAAGTGCTGGATGTCCTTACTAGTTGGCGGGTTGTTACCTCTACAATTGTGTACTATTTCTGTCAATATTTTCCCCTGCATTATGTCAATATGTGCTACAGGGTGTCATAATATGATACTTTTACGCACTAATATGTACACTCGTATCATAATTTTCCTGCATTGTGTCTGCTTCTACATCTACGATGTGTGTATTTTAACCTATCCCCGATATATAATATGTGCCTGCGATGTGTGGTAATATGCCGAAATGTACATGTACAAAATCAATAGTGTGTATATACGTCTGCATCGTTTTTGTCTATGTTTTAATAATATACACCTGCATTATACTGACTTTCCATATGAGTGACAACTCCTTTGTAACCTACAATTCGTTGGCTCAGTGTTAGTGGTATTTTGTAATTAAATTACTACGTCTAAATGTTGTATTATTATTGAATTCAATTATTATTGAATTTCACTCCTCATGTGCTAGGGAGGTCTAATTGTAATATAATCTTGCTATTAATCTACCATCTCTACTGTAAGTAGACTGTGACTTGGTGTCTGGCTCGAGTTGTGTACTCTTTGTATGAATGCATTCTTGGTGTGTAACTCCTGACCATCCCTTCCCTCTGGGAGCACTGCAGGTAGACTAGTATGGCTTGGTATTCAGGGCTGGCGTGTGCACGTAATACTCTGTAATATTTACCGGACTCGGGTGGGGAAGCTCGTTGTACGGCTCTCTCCGTGGGGTGTGATTCACCGCCTCTCTGTCCCGCGCCTCCTGCCAGGGTAGCTCTCTGTCCCTCCGCGGGGGTGACTTACACACTGCCTCTCTGTCCCGCGCCGCGTGCTGCGACATGCCGGGTAGCGTCCTCTATCTCCTACTGCCTCCACGCACTCTATGTCCCCTCCTGCTACAGGAGGGCTGGTTGCTCGCTGTACAGGGCAGCGTCAGCATCTGGGTTTCCTTCCTGCACCGTCTACCCCACCACTATACTGACTAACCGCATGCACACGACATTGGTGGGAGGGGCTGAGTTCCCACTGACGGGTGTACACCTACTCGACGCTGAAGGTACACTTGCTGAACGCCCACCCTGTCAGATGTACACTTGCTGAACACCCATCCTGTCAGATGTACACTCGCTGGACGCCCACCCTGCCGGATGTACACCCCGCCGTCCCTTCCCTCCAGGAGCACTGCAAGTAGACTAGTATGGCTTGGTATTCGGAGTTGGCGTGTGTACGTAATATACTCTTTGTAATATTTACTTGACCTGGGTTTGTAAGTTCTAATAACATATAAATGACTACTGCTGACTAGTTGACGCATCTGGATGGTGTGATAAAAACTAGTAACGTACCGCGATTTCGAGAGAAATCCTAGCACAATACTGTTCTGTCCGGCATGTGGAAAAGTATTTGCCCCGCCTTCGCTTACTCATACTGCACACAGACAAAGCTTATCTCTATTAGCAATCTGTTCGTGGTGGTTTAGAAGGATACTGTCTTCCTGTATATAGCTCTCTATCCCTTCATCACTCGTAATAACTTCATAAATGCTCGCTTGACCAATGGCTGGTACTGAACTAATAATTCATACGATACATAATGGTTAATACTTTCTAACTCCGTACAGCTCACAAGTTTCTACTCTCTACCTTATCAGTAACATTAAAATAAAAAGGTAAAATTTGCTGGTTTTGTGCCTTGTTTGCTTACTTTTCTATTAAAATACTTGCGGTTTATAATTGAAAATGTCTGCTTTTTATTCAATTTTATGTGGTTTGAAGGTTTATTTTTGCTAAAATGCCTGGTTTCTTATAAAAATTTCTACTCTCGACAATGATTGTGTCAGCTATTTCATTAAAATAACCTACTTTTGAATAAAACGTTGTATTTAAGCCTCTAGTTTTTTTTCAAAACATAATGGAAACCCTCACAACGCCCTTGGAACCTCCTCAAGCAGCTTACATAGAGCATGCAGACCCCGAAACCCCTCTAGTGTGCCCTGATTTCAGCGGTCTGACGGTTAAGATCTGTATTTTTACACTATATTTTCCTTCATGCAGCAATACAGGAGGGTTTGGTAGAGTGAGTCTGGCGGGAGAGGGGGCTTGTGGGGTGATGAGGATGCGTACACACAGTTTAGCCTGTTTTAGTCTACCTTTTGGGCTAATATGCTTACTATTATTACTACTATTATACCTACTATGTACATACTATTATACTACCCACTATTAAACATGTTGCACTAAAACCAACTTTTGAAAATACATAGCGTGTTTTGGTCGATTCTCCCTCACGTCTCTGTCCCTACACATGTGCTCTGCTCGCTTTGGTCTCTGCTTGTGTACCTCTCTGTAACGTCTCTGTATGCTCTGACTGGTTTCTCCGTCCCCGCACGCGCCGCTACTAAAGTTTGCTGTTACCTACCCCTACACACTGCTCTCTGTCTCCCTCCGCGCACACCTCTCTGGCCTTGCATGCAACTTGCATGTCTGCTCCCCTGTCCTGCCCTCGCGTGGCTCCCTGCCTATACATAGCTACAGGACCCTACCTCTGTGCCTTGCTCGGAACTCTGTCCCAGGCCCCCCTTCATACTTCTCTGTCCCGGGCTGCAACTGGCTGACACGCGCCTCTCTGTTCCCCAGCCTGCGTGGCTGCCTACCCCTGCACACTGCTCTCTGTCCCCCTCCGCGCCTCTCTATCATCCTATTCCTGCAGCTGACCGTGCCGTTCAGCTCTGTCCACGCACGGCTCCACCCCTGCCCGTGTCTCACTGTACCGCCCTGTGTGGCTCCCTTACCCTGCGCGTTTGCTTCCTATCTCCCTCCTGCTCCATATGTTTCTGTTCCCTCACACTACGCACACGTGGCTGGCTCTCTGTCCAAACACATCTCTGCTCCTCCACTCTATCCTCGCGTGGCCCCTTGACGGTTCGCATGCCCCTGCATACCCAGCCTGCCTCTCTGTCCCCTGCAACTGGGGAGGGAGCTCTCTATCCTCTGTATGGCTTTCTCTGTGGGGTGTGTGTGTGACTCACACTACCTCTCTGTCCTAGCATGCGCCTCTCTATCCGGCTCCTGCAGCAGGCTGTGTTATTCACATCTCTTTCCACCCACCCTCTGCCCGTACACGCTCAGTGTACAGGGCTGCGTCAGCATCGGGGTTAAAACTTCTCGCTCCCTATGCTTCAACAGTATAACAACCTAGTGGCTGGTTCTCTGTCCGCGCCACCCCTCTCTGCCCGTACACTCTCACTGTACAGGGCTGCGTCAGCGTTAGGGTTGAAACTTCTCGCTCCCTATACCCCACAACCGTGTAGTGTCCTAGTATGGGCGCGACCTGGGTTCGATTTCGCTAGTTGAGATGTAGGTGAGAGAGGGAAAGAGGCCCGTATCGATGACTACATATCGGTGTACACACATATCGGGGGAGTGTACACTCGGGGCGCCTGCTGCATACATATCGGTGTACATATAGGGAGAGTGCGCATACATATCGGGAGGGGCGCCTGAGACGGGGAGGGCGCCTGCGGCATACATGTCGGGGGAGGGCGCGTGCGGCGGGGAGGGGCGCCTGCTGCATGGGCGCCTGCGGCTCGGGTGGGTGCGCTTGGGATCTGATTGATTTGGGATCTGATTGATTTGGGATCTGATTGATTTATTGGGATCTAATATCGGTAGGTGCGCCTGCGGCTGGGGAGGGTCGCCTGCGGCGCTTGGCGCCTGCGGCGCGCGCGCGCGCGCCGAGCGCCGATATCGATACGGGTATCGATCACCTAGTGATCGGGGCGCCAGCCAATGAGAGGCGAGGAGGGTTGACACCCACCTCACCTCCAAAATCAACACTTACGGAATCCCTTAGTAGTGCCCGTACTATAGAATACTCGTCTATCCTTAAGAGTGTCCTAAGTCCTAGCTCCTGCCTCCTAGATGGCTTTTCTGTGCTATAGAATCAAGAGTAAATTTTAAGAGCTAGGAGGCTCCTTTTAAGCACGTAGGAGGACTCCTTGGTGAATTTAGGAGACCTCATTAAGGTTTGTCGCGTGCTATAGAATAAGAAGCGGGGAGTAGGAGCTAGAAGCTAAGAGTTGCCGTTTACGAGTGAATTTTAGGAGTGCGTGTCCTAAAGATATACAGGCAATTTAAGCAAAGGACAAGCTTTTTCGAAGAATTTCGTACTATCACAATTTCGGATCAATGAGAATCAACGCAGCACCCTTCCTACACGATATTTCTTATACGAGTGTTAGTTGTTTATATCAAATGGGAGCAATTAACTACGATAGCAGTTAAACCATTTTCTATTGACTTGTCTATCAACTTAATTAAATTCGTAGGCTTGTAGCCTAAAATGGTTTTATTGCTTTACGCGCTCGTATCTCACGCCAGCCGCTTTTCACAGGGTAATAAAACTTGTTGTTTTTGAATTACGACTAGAATTACTCTTATTTAGGAGTTTAATATAAATTTACTATAGCACAGGCCCCAGATGAACTAAGACATGAGTCCATGACTAAGAAAGTCGCAACAGCAGACAATGCCTACCTCTCATTCCTGCCAACCACACGCAGGAATTGCTGCTTAGCTTTATCCATGCTCAAATTCAGCTTCCAAGCGGCCACCAGGTCCTTCACCAGCTGCAGCAGAGCCGGCAGAGACCGCAGGTGCCTCAGCGCGAACTCCCAGCGAGTGACGGCCTCGATGAGGGCGTGCCGCCTCTGTTCCTCGACGCCCAGCTCCCGGAAGGTCTGCACCGCGTGCTCCACGGAGATGACCTGCCTGTAGCGCCACAGCTGGCCCTCGTGCGCCTGTCGCCTGTCGAGCTCCGAGGTCTCCTGCACCAGGCGGACGATCTCCGATGTCCTGCCGAGGTCGTCCTGCCCGACGATTCGGTTGGACTCCTGCAGCCAGTCGCTCAGGTTGTCCAGCAGCGGCCGGAGCAGGCGCGTCTCCAAGCGGGTCTCGAACTCGCGACGTCCATCGTTGTTGAGCAGGTTGAAGGCGGTGGCGGGCGCGGGTGCTGACAGGCCGCGCAGCAGCAGCAGGTGGAGCGCCTGTGCTGCGTCCTCCTGACTGCGACCCGTGGCGCGGCTGAACAACGCCAGGCCGGTGTGGAACTCCTCAGCGAATCGGCGCCTGTCGCCTCCAGCGGCGCCGCCCAGCAGCAGCGCCAGCGCCTGCAGTGACCGCAGGAGCGCCGCTGCACCGGCAGACAGCTGACGGACCGGTTCTGGCCGGTTGTGGTCGGCGACCGGCACGAACCCGCGCTGGGTTCGGTCCGCGGCTTGGTAGCCCGCGTTGCCCGCCACCAGCTGGTGGTTCTGGCCGCCGATGGCGCTGCCGCAGTCCGGGCAGCGGGAGAGCTGCATCGCCTGGCCACACTGGGAGGATAGGAGAGTCGGAGAGTTGGATGAGAGGGCTCCGGATACTGATAGATAGCTAGAGAAAGTTTGCAGGCAAAGTACTCGTAGAAAGAAAGGGTTTGTCATTTGTCCACGAATTTTGTGACCAGCCCTATCGAATATCATTTTATCGCTTTTTCTTTGTGACTGCGGTTGCAGTTCTCTCAGGCTTGGCTATCAACTGCCACTGTTGGGTTATTTCTATCTAGCTAGTAGTTGCTCTATTTCTCTTCCCTCCTCTTCATATCTCTCTGACCCCACCCGCCTCTGCTCCTCCTTGTCTCTCCGACCCTCACTTTGCGCCTCCACCTTTCTCTCCAGAAGGGGGTCGCCATCATAAGCTCAAAAAATCACATCGTCAAAAAGCAACCACCATCACAAGGTTGAAAAGGCACAAGCTCTAACCCCAACCCCAAGGCACTAACCCTAACCCTAAGGCACCAGTACCCTAACCTAACCCTAAACTCTAACTCTAAAGGCACAAGTTCTAACCCCAACCCTAACATAACCCTAAACCCTACTCTAAGGCACAAGCACTAGCCCTAACCCTATTCGAGCTTGTGATGGTGGTTGCTAACCTTTTCGACGATGTGACTTTTCGAGCTTATGATGGTGGTTTCTAAATCAGTTTTGGACGATGTGACTTTTCGAGCTTATGATGGTGGTTTCTAAATCAGTTTTCGACGATGTAATTTTTCGAGCTTATGACATTTCGAGCTTGTGATGGTGGATGCTTTTCGACGATGTGATTTTTCGAGCTTGTGATGGGCCCCCTCCCCAGCCCCACTTTGCGCCTCCACCGCTCCCTTTCTCGTCAGCCCCCGCTTTGCACCCCACCTTCCTTATCTCTCCGATCCCCACTTTGCGATTCCACCCCCACTCATCTGCCAACAACATACAAAAGACTTACATTGGCAATGTAGTACGGATGGCCGTTGGGGCAAGCTGAAATGAGTCAACAGCCAGTGAAACAGTTCAAATCCATAGTCTTGCAGACTAATTGAAGAGTCCCAAGCGAGCTCACCATAGGCGCGGGTGCCCCCGATTCCCTGAGCCGTGAAAGCTTCGAACAGCTCGTCATGCCGCATGCCAGGCAGCAGCCAGTTGTTGAAGTTGTTCGGCAGTTGAGTGAGAAAGTTGACAATGTCAGATTGGCAGGTTGCCAACACGAAGGCCAGGTGAATCTGCAGCAGACAAAGCTGATGGTTGCCATCCGTGGCCCCAGCCAGAGGCTCCAGTCGCCTGTACAGCTCTTGGGCTGCGGGCGTCATCCAGCTGAGCATCAAGTTGATGCAGGCGGTCAGCTGCTGCTCATCGCACCTGCCTTGCATGTGGCGAAGGCGATAGGCAGCGACGAGGGCAACCAGAGCCACCACAGGACTCTCGGCTGGTGGGAAATCCGGTCTCTGAAACAGGAAAGTCTTATGCTGTACACTGTGTGCTGTGGGGTGGCTGATCTTCAGTGTCCGGTGTATACATGTACTGTGTGCTGTGGGGTGGCTGCTTCTCACTCAGTGCCCTGTGTACACTGTGTGCTGTGGGGTGGCTGCTTCTCACTCAGTGCCCTGTGTACACTGTGTGCTGTGGGTTGGCTGCTTCTCACTCAGTGCCCTGTGCGCACTGTGTGCTGTGGGGTGGCTGCTCCTCACTCAGTGTCGCGTGTACATTGCATGCTGTGTACACTGTGTGCTGTGGGGTGGCTGCTCCTCACTCAGTGCCCTGTGTACACTGTGTGCTGTGGGGTGGCTGCTTCTCACTCAGTGCCCTGTGTACACTGTGTGCTGTGGGTTGGCTGCTTCTCACTCAGTGCCCTGTGTACACTGTGTGCTGTGGGGTGGCTGCTTCTCACTCAGTGCCCTGTGTACACTGTGTGCTGTGGGGTGGCTGCTCCTCACTCAGTGTCGCGTGTACATTGCATGCTGTGTACACTGTGTGCTGTGGGGTGGCTGCTCCTCACTCAGTGCCCTGTGTACACTGTGTGCTGTGGGGTGGCTGCTTCTCACTCAGTGCCCTGTGTACACTGTGTGCTGTGGGTTGGCTGCTTCTCACTCAGTGCCCTGTGTACACTGTGTGCTGTGGGGTGGCTGCTTCTCACTCAGTGCCCTGTGTACACTGTGTGCTGTGGGGTGGCTGCTCCTCACTCAGTGCCCTTTGTAGGGTCTACGACGTTTGCCTGCGGGACGTTTGCCAGCCGACGTTTGCCAGCCGACGTTTGCCAGCCGACGTTGCCTGCCGGACGTTTACCAGTGAGACGTTTGCCAGCCGACGTTTGCCAGCCGAAATTTGCCTGCCGGACGTTTGCCTGCCGGACGTTTGCCTGCGAGACGTTTGCCAGCCGACGTTTGCCTGCCGGAAGTTTGCCAGCTAAAATTTGCTAGCCAATATAAAGCCAGTCAGTGAAAAATTTGATTCTGAAATATTCGCAGTTTAGCGGTTTGACAAAAACCGTTTTTACCCCAACTTTTTGACGGTTATTCGCATGTACAAGTTCGAAAGCAAAATCTATATAAATTATGCAATTTATTAGTCTAACATCTAATATCCAGTTTAACAACGATTTTATTTGAATGTGAAATATTTTTTTCCCAGTTTGAGAAGTTTGATTTTTGACGTGCAAAATCTTCACGCAGATTAAAACGGGAATCTCCAGCGATTTAAGTTATGAAGAAAACGAGTACTACGAGCTAGTAGGATACCAAAGACTTCTAAAGTAGAAGGACGCAGCACTCGAAATCTATGAAAAATATTTTAAGGCCATAGGGAGATAGGAAATTTTCCTCTTTTCAGCACAACATTTGTTATTGCTTTCATAAGAGGAAAACCCAAATGTTCTTTTGATATGTTGTGCCAAAATCTTTGTTAAACTAGATATTAGATGTTAGACTAATAAATTGCATAATTTATATGATTTTGCTTTCGAACTTGTACATGCGAATAAGCGTCAAAAAGTTGGGGTAAAAACGGTTTTTGTCAAACCGCTAAACTGCGAATATTTCAGTATCAAATTTTTCACTGACTGGCTTTATATTGGCTAGCAAATTTTGGCTGGCAAACTTCCGACAGGCAAACGTCGGCTGGCAAACGTCGGCTGGCAAACGTCCCGCAGGTAAACGTCCGGCAGACAAATTTCGCTGGCAAACGTCCCGCTGGCAAATGTCGGCTGGCAAACGTCGGCTGGCAAACGTCCCGCAGGTAAACGTCCGGCAGACAAATTTCGCTGGCAAACGTCCCGCTGGCAAATGTCGGCTGGCAAACGTCGGCTGGCAAACGTCGCTATCTCCCCCTTTGTACACTGTGTGCTGTGGGGTGGCTGCTCCTCACTCAGTGCCCTTTGTACACTGTGTGCGGCGGGTGGATGCTCCTCACTTTCTCCACCTTAACATCCATTTCATAACCAACACTGGCAGCTAATCATCATACCTGCTGGTTGAGCTCTGCAGTGAGGTAGGCCTGGTACAGACACCTGCGCACATTTCTATACAGCTCCGAATGACACAGAAGGATGTCTGGCAATTCCACCCGGCCCTCGATGAGCTGCATTTCCTCACGGAACACCCTGGCCAAGTATTCATCTGCTCGGAGTCGCTCAAGCGCTGCGCAGGTGCCGCCGAAGCGGCTGAGGCAGCGCAGGAAGTACACCCGGGACCACTGGTGCTGCAGCAGCGAGCGGGCCAGTCGCTCTCGACGTCGACCGTCCTGCAGCGGCGGCAAGTCGACGCTTCGCGCTCCGTCAGGCAGGGCGGCGATGCTGGAGGCCAGCAGCGACAGGGCAACTCGCCAGTCGGCCACCTGGCGGAGGCGTCGCAGATCCAGCGGGTTGGCATCGTGAGGTGTGATGCTTGGAGGTTCCGTGCCGACCACCTGGCTGACAGCTCGGAGCAGCCGCTGCTCGATGGGGTGTCCAGCAAGTCTGGAAATCGACAGGTCCTGGATGGGGAAGGGAATTTTTTGGATTCAGTGCATTGAATTAGATTGAATGTTTGCAGTGGCTCGCTGCAATGTACACAGCTTATTACGTGCTTTAGGGGTGGTTGTTGCCTCTCTACCTCTGTCTGGCACCAATGCACATTGTTGAGGGCATATTTTTAACCACCTTTTAAACATCGTGAACTGATCGTCAACATCGTCTCACCTCCAGACAGTGCACCACAATAAGCGCCAGATGATCAGGTGAGTCGATAATACGGTTAGCCGCTCTCAGATGCTCATCTAGCTGACCAAGAACCTGCTCCTCTTTATAAGCCAGCAGCTGCTGTAGTATGAATGAACGGAACACCGGACTTCTGCCTTCTTCGCCATCGTCGCCATTGTTGCTTTCCACGTCAAAGCAGGCGACAGCGGCCACGTCGTGCCGGCCGCTCCGGGTGACGTAACCGAGCAGACGGTCGCACAGGTCGCTGGTTGGAGGCTGGCCGCCCTGGCCACCGCGGCGGAAGCAGAGCTTGGTGACCAGCTCCATGAGGAATGCGTTGCACCGAGCCTTAAACTGGTCTAGCGCCGCAACTCTGGGGTTAACGACAACCACTGACGGGTCGAACGGAGCCTGGCAGTGCGTGCAGGTGTTTGCAGCAGCGGCTGCGTTCTGCAAATTGGCGTGACAATTGCGGCAGAGCGGATGGCCGCAGGGCAGCCGCAGCAGCTGGTCGGAAGCGATTTCGCAAGTGGAACAAGCGTTCGCGCTGGAAATGATGAGAGAGCGAGTATGTATTTGTCACCCTAAAGTTTTCCATCCTATTCTGAAGGTTTATCCAACCAATTAGCCCCTGAGCAAGCAAAGATGAGAAAGCGACCATCGCTTCATACGTCAGATCGAACTTTAAGTATAAGTACCGAACCGAACCGAATAAGTACCGATGCGGAGTGCTGTGTACCGAATAAGTACCGATGTGGAGTACAGTACCAAATTACCAAATTGACGTTAGGGTACCCCTAGAGGACAGAAGGGATCCAGATACTACAGGAAGTAATGGAATAAGTATGGAATAAAATCAATTTTATCAAATTAACATACATGTCGTTCTATTAGTTGAGTTATGATTTTAACAAATATATAAATCCTCAACTCACCCGAGCAGTTTGACTGTCAAGTCCTCCTTCATTTTGTTCAAGAAGTCTTCAACCAATCGAAGTCCGGATACGTCGCTGAAGTTGGCACTCGGATTTTTGCCCAGAGACTGAAACACCAAAGATTAAAGTAAACTTAGTATTTTAAAGTTCGTATTTTAATGAAAAAAGTACAAAAAAGTTTAATTACAGTCCATAGCTGAATAGGCTTAATAGAACTCTCTCCATTCTCTTGACTCGCATCGAACGGTGCGGTGACGTTCTTCAGAAACAGGTAGACGCACACAATGCGCTGCCAATGCGAGTCCATGGCAGGCTTGCCGAAATTGCTCAACAGGCTGTCAATCACCGACTGGGCCCGTTCCACCCGGTTCAGCCAGACGGCTCGCTTCTCGGCCGCGTTCAGGTCACGCTTGTTCGTCTCGAAGTACTCATAAAATGCGTCAAACAGGGCCTGAAATGCAACACGTTTTTGGTGGCCTCATCAGGCGACATGGAGTATGACTTTAAACGTGACTTTTAAGTATCGGAAAATTCATTGGCCCATTGCCCGAGCATTCAAGAACTGAAGATATTATACCATTTGCCCAGAAAATTTAGAATGAATCAAGACTACCTTGATTTTGCGACCGTGCCTAAAGCGCTCCAGCAAACTACATGCACATGTAACTATAAACCATCTTAAATAAACATCCAACTTGATTGAGTACTATTCCAAAGCCAAAAACCGAGGTTGCTAGCCATTTATATAAGTACCCAAGTTGAATATTACTTCATTCAAATATTGAAAAGTTAAGAACCTATTCGAGGAGCTGGTATCACTTCATTTCATGTGAAGACACGTGGCAACTGTTCTGTTGGAAGCGATCAAACTTACCTCGGGTAGTTCTTCGAGCCTGTCAATCCTGTCCACTTGCAGCGCCAGGCCCGGAACCTTCTTCATCAGCCTAGTCACCAGCGTCATCTGCTGGCTGAACTCTTTGAACAGCCAGAAGCTCTCGAACACCGCGGCGCCCAGACAAGTTTCGGCTCTGCCGCTGAGTCCTCGCAGCATCACGGGAACCAGCACCTGCAGCATTTCCTCGGTTACTCCTGCGATGCGAATTCTCACAAGGTCATGACAGAAGCCGCCAACCAGATCCGGGATGGCCTCTTCATCTTGGAGAACTTGGCCGATCGGGGTGCTATTCAAGAACAGCTCCATTAAGCGCTCTGCTTCTCTCTGCTGCTCTTTGTTGCAGATTCGCTCCAGCCGCTCCACCACCGCCCAGGAGAACGGGAATCGGCACGCGAACCGGCGACCGTCGCATGAGGACGAAGCGACCTCAATTCTCTGGAAGTCGCCCGTGGTTCCCTTCACCAGGTTCTCCGTGATCTGGTCGAGACCGGATGACGGCTCCACCATGCGCAGCCACAGGCCTCGCAGGCCATCGCGTCGGTAGCAGTTGAGGTTCTGGTCTCGGTCGGATAATGCCAGGAAGCAGGCGATGGCAGGAGCCACTTTCTGTCTCAGGACGCGCCACGTGCTCTCGCTATAGATTACATGGAAAAAAGAAACTACAAGTAATTGCATAATGCTTTAAAAAATAATTGCTTAACTCTATCTTAACTTACATGAAGGTACCAGCGTTTAGAACATTCAAGTCTCGAGCAGCTTCTCGACTGAGCCACTCGTTAGGACTGTACATAGCAAGTGAGCTCTCGTCTTTCCACGTAAGTACATTAACAACGAACTTGCACATGCATTCGAAAAATTTTTGGCCCCCTGACTGGTCATCTCTCAACGCGCCACTCAGAATCTCTTGTCTCTCCATCAGGCGGCTGTCAGTCTCGTTGGAATCGCGATCGCCGCCATCTCTAAGCATGCTCATTGCCTGATGCAAAGACTGCTCAATTAGAAGACGCAAGTCGATAGGAATACCCAGATCTCTGTCGAGCAAGAGAGACTGATCAATTTCCATAGCAAATTCGTTGGCATCAGCAGGGAAGGCCTCATAGCTAAGTTTTACAGCAGCGGAAACTGGCATAGTGTCCAACAGACGAATGTTCACCCTGCCGGACGGCACCAACTCCTCAATGTGCACAGACTGCCAAGTCCCCGAGTCAAATCCAGTGAATGGATTGGCATGCGATCGGACAAGCTTGATAAACAGCATTACTCGCTTATTCTGATAAACATTTGGACTCTTCTCAGCCAGCTCTTTAAACTGTTCTTCTATCAGATACTTGGCACACGCGAGAAGGTTTTGATAGTTCAGTCTGAGACCTTCAAACTGCAAAATGAGTGTCGTCATATCATCCGTACTAAGGAAGCGCCTAATGAACTCCATAAATTGCGTTTCACTTTCGAACTTGCTCAGATTTGCGGAAGTTACGCTTCCTGGAATTAGTCTCGAAAGCTCGTCAACTTGCCTGGTAGCCAGAAGACGATCGAATGTTGTTACCTGAAGAAATGGCTTTGAAAAGCTGTAGTTAGCCAAAAAAGCTTTTATGCTTTGCAGACAGTGCCTGTCATAATGTTCATTCAGATAGTCACTTTTCAGATCACGCAGTCGGGTTTGATTCAGTCTCACGAGACTGTCTGGAGGAGCGACAAGCAGAATACTTCTCTTCACAGCCTCTTCATCGGATCCGAACTCTAGCGCAAGAGATGAAATCACATCATCGTGGTAGCCGACAAACACATTGCTGGGATTTTCGCCCTTTGCCAGTTGTCCTTGAAGGTAGAAAGACTTCACCCAACTATTGAGCTTGCTAACAAACTCTTGTTGCTCCGCTACCAGAACTGCAGATGTCGTGAGCTTATGCTTCTCAAGCCGATTGATCAATGGAATTGGAAATCGCTCTCTCACTGTTGTCTGCTCAGCAACGACAATCATGCGGAAGTTCCGGTTCACCTTGCATTTGAGCCGGTGGGTGCCAAGTCCAAGATCGACAAAGCGATCGTCACCGCACTGCTCATAGTACTGGTTTAAAACATCGTAAAGACTCTCATACAGAGCGTCCATGTTCAGCAGGACAACAGTGCTGCCTCGCTCCATGCTGATCTTAATACGATTGATGTCCAGGCAGATTTTCGAGTAGTCCTGGTCCTTTGGAAAGCTGCTGCCAAAGATGATGCTCACTTGCTGATCATGCTCTTGGTCCTCTAGCAGTCGAGGCAAAATCTTAAAGCCTGAATAGTTTTCCGTGATAAGCAGCAGGTATCGCTGCTCCTCACCAGTGGATCGCAGAGCATCTCTGATGGCTGAATAATTTCCCAAGTCGATTTCTCTCCCAACAATTTCTTTAGCAAAGAAGTCCACTGGATCCAAGTCGCCGAATCCGCTGAAGTTTCTCTTTATGCACTGAGCCACAGTCCTAAGATTCAGGGTAGACTTTGAGGCCAAATGCTTTACCAAACTGAAGTAGTCACGAAGGCCAAAAAACTCTCTCTCCTTCTGCGTGTGGTCGTATATTTTCTCGTAAAACTTAGTTACGGGCTCCAGGTGTAATCGAACGCGCTCTTTTCGAACCTGATTTTGGCAGATACCCTTTGCCGTATCCAGTAGATCCTCGTGCGTGGGCACGTCTCGCAACAAGTACAGTCCGCGGTTCATTTTGGCCGGGTCCAAAGCCCAGTTCGAGATACCGATGAAGCCAACTTTGCTATGCTTTCTGTTTTGAGCTGTTTGCAAGGAGTCAGTAAAGTAGCCTTCCTCAAGAAGCGGGTGAAGTGCCTTTAGAGGCATCTTGGGACTGTCTTCTGCCAAACCGACTTCGTCAAGAATAACCACGGAGACGAACTTATCGAGGTCCTTTTCTTTCTGCAGTTGAGAGCACTGTTCGAACGTCTTGATGATTCCCTCAGAAGTTGACCATGGGGAACACTGGAACGACAGCATCTGCGTATTTGGAAGCTGGCGAAATATTTCGCCTTGTGAGTTTGTTCCCAACATGTTGCTCTTCACAATCGACTTTCCGAGCGACTTGGAACTTCCAGGCTTTCCGACAACAAACAATGGGATTCGAAGTGTGATGCAAAGCACCATCATGAAGACATTTTCTCTAAGAGCTTCGTTCTTTGCAATTGACTTTGGCAGATGCTCCGAAATGTCATTTAAAAGCCTTTGATGACACTGGGTGATGATTTGCATAATGTCATGAGGACTCAGACCTGCATTCAGAACCTGAGACAGCAATTCGAGATAGCCATTTTTGTTCTCTTTTGGCAGGCGACTCAGATAGCACGAAGCTAAAGCCATAATTTCGATTAGAGTTTCCTCATTGCAATCAGAATCTCCGTCATCTCGAGCGTCCAACTGTGCTAGCAATCCATTTGAAAGCCACTGGAACACGACTATGACCTTCTCGACTTCTCTCAGTGAAACATACTTTGTCTCATCATCCGTATTGCGCATGAAGTGTTGTGATGCTGCAACCAGCTCTACAAGGCGTGCCTTCTGCGCTGGAGAGGTCCGAAGTCTGGACTCAACCATTCTGGTAATGTACTTCCTTTCAGAGTCATCAGAGAGACTGCCAAAGTCCCACAAAACGCTGATCAGGGAGAGAGGCAGCGGCTTTACACGATAAACCAAATGTCGCATCGGAACATTTCCGAATTTATCCTGAGTATCCTCTTTTCTCACTCTGTATCCAAGTCCACTGTTCTCCAGTCTCTTGATTGTCGATTCGGGATGCTTGCGGTAAGGATTGCAAGCGGCAATGCATCTCAGTCCATAGGCAAAGCTTATCCTCTCACCATTGATTCTGCCGTCAATCATGATTTCCTTAATCAGACCGACAGCACTGGTCGTGTTTACTTCATCAAAGAATAGAATTGTGTAAGGAGTCACTGCGTGGTTCTGACGTGACAACTCAACAGCGTCCTGGACTGCCTTCACCACATCGGCAGTTGTTACAGCACCGTGGACCTTCAGAATTCGCATGTTGCAAATGTCGGATTGAGCTGGCAGCATGATTCGAGCCAGAAACTCGACAAGCTTAGTCTTTCCACAGCCCGTTTCGCCCATCAGAACGACAGGAATCTCGCTCCTGAACCGCATGTAGATAGCCAGCATCTTCTTGACGTTGTCCATAGTCAGCTCATAGGACGGATCGGGGTCCGGGAAATTAGTGTCAGAGTGACCGAACACCATTCTCATTCTCTCAATTTTATTCTGCCGACTCAGATCCTCGAACCGCTCTTGAAGACGAACACGTTGTGCGATGAGGCTCTGGTAAAGCTGCGGACTCATGATGCCTTCCTGTACAACAGCGTTGGTCGCGCTGTCCAAGAGATGACCTTGTTGACTCACTGTGAAGCCAACGAATGTAAAGGTCGTGCCGTCTTGATTGAACAGCAGATAGGGGTGAGAGGTGTGCTCCCAACGACGGCGGACTTCAAAGTTCTCAATCAGTGGACGATCATTCTCTGCATTTGGCTGTGCAGCTTCGCTCTCATCAGCGATGTTCAATGAGCGACTTGAAAAATCTTTGGACATGAGCAAAAGACAGGAAAGCACAAATCTTCTGAAGCCAGGTAGGTCTTGCTCGGCTAGTGGCCCACAGAAAGGTGATCGCTCAAAGTCAACAAGCTGTCCGTTGAAAAATCTGGCGAAGTTGTTCAGCTCAAGCCACGATGGATTATCAATGCCGCAATTTTCTAAAAGCAGACGCACGATTTCAATTGAAGGAATTTGCGCTTCTAGGTCACAGTGAGCAGCATTTCTATTGCCTAGCGATGCCAGGTACACTGCAGGTCGCTTGCACACGGCGCTTTGCAGACGCGAATCGCTGATCAGCGGTTGCCAGTCTGATGCCATTTCACCTGCTTCGAGCTGCCTCAAAGCGTCGCTTGGCGAAACACAAGTGATTGACGGCAGGTATCGAAGTACGAAGAACTCTGTTTTGAATAGATAATTTCTCGAATGTTCCAGCAAGTACAGGTCTTCTCTTCTTCTGCGCCAAATTCGTCCGCTTGAGTCTGTGATGGCTCCAAACATTGCAAGCTGAGTGAAGACATTTTCAAAGCCTGTCTGTACTTCACGAGCAATATCCAGGTGAAATGTCTGCGGCCGCCTGTCTTCATCTTCTGCTTTGGCAAAGAAATTATACAGCTTGTCGACATCCAGGTGCGAATCACTGCAGCTGAATACGTGAGGAACTTTTCTTGATCGGACCTTAGCAATCTC
This sequence comes from Macrostomum lignano, assembly GCA_002269645.1. Classification (NCBI taxonomy): domain Eukaryota; kingdom Metazoa; phylum Platyhelminthes; family Macrostomidae; genus Macrostomum; species Macrostomum lignano. Next base: position 285,953 of record NIVC01001575.1, on the reverse strand, counting down.
ATTGCACTGGTGCGACTTCCCCATTCCTGAACGATTGGAAGTGATCCAAAGAAAGCTGCTGTGAGCTGGACCTGCTTCCCTTATCATGAACTGTGCAACCCAATCAGTTATTTTCTTCTGGTTGGGTTTGGTAGGTAGATCTTTCTGAAACAGACTGAGAGCGTTGCAGAATGGATATTGTTTCTGACTTTCAGATGATGAAAGTGCAAAAAGATAGGAGTTTGTTCGGCTGTTGACGCGGTCTAGAAGTGCGCTAAAGTTTTCTTCAGCAACCACTGACAGATCATACGTCAATTTATCTGCATTCATGATCACATAAAGAGAGTTTGGGCTCTGGTCTAAAATAGCGCGGTGTAAGAACACCGTAATTTCTTCTTCGTTAGTCTCTTCGCTACAAATTAGCACCTCCTCAAAATGAGGAAGAGAATCGTATGCCTGCTGAAATAGGTGCAATGCTACTAGCAACTGTTCGCTCGGTTCAAGAGTCAGCGACATCGGTTTTCCAGGTGGAAAATGATCTCGAAAACTTTTTCGCAGCTTCCGTTGAGATCTATGACTAGATCTTTGACTTCCAATATGATTTAGAAACAGTGCAACATCTTTGAAGCTAAGGAAGTCTTTATGAGATGTGTCAATATTTTTTATGTAAATCTTCCAAAGTCGACTGAAAGCATCATGCGCCGATAGGTTACCAACTTCTGCAGCAATCAACTCTTGATCTGCAGTTTTCCATTCTTTTCTGGGCTGCTTGTCAGCCTGTGTGACGGTGTTTCTCTCTACTTTGTAAGCCAAATCTGTGGCCTGCGCTTGAAGCTCTTCGACTGTGGGCAGATCATCGAGATCGGTGTTTCGAAAGAGGATGCGCGCAGTCTGCTTGATGATATCTTCGCTAAATCCTTCGTCGCGCAGATGCTCAGTTATTATAGAATGAGTGTCGTCACTTTGCGCCTGTTTGCGAGAGCCTTGAGCTCGTTCAACAACAACCTCATCCACACTCCTATTAATATCTTCAATCGTACAGTTCGGGCTCAAATAGCCCAACAGATGAAGCAAAACTGATCCAACTTCGTCAGTCGCATCAGCTGTGCAGAACAGTGGGGCTAAGTCGGTCTGAAGAATTCTAATTTGACGAAGATTAAAAAAGTTTAGTGAGTGATATGATACTCTGACACGTTGAATGATCTCTTTCCACTCGTTAAGGCAATCTTGAAAAACATTAGAGAGATCGGTTAGACCCGCGGTAATGTTGCTGTAAGAGTACCTGATACTCTTTGGTGGATTGCAGTAGCGCAGCTCTATAGAAGCGTTATTCTTTCTTCCAGTTTTAAGGTTGAACTTCATGAAAACTTTCTCGCACAAAACACAACAATGCAAATTGAACTCTTTGTAAACCTCAATCAATCTGAAAATACTTGCAGTCAAATTAATGAACCGATCTAAAAGATCTCTGTTTTCGTATGACTGACCAGCTATGAGCATAAGCTTGGATTGAAGGTCCTTCACATCATCGAGATCAAACTCCATTACTTCATGATTATCTGGATCCGTTTCACTAGCAGAAGTAGCTTTCATTAAAAATGGCTCTTTTCTGTCAACCTGGCAGCCTAAATAAATGAAGCCAGTCGCAACGATCGCCTCAATTTTTTTTATCGTGGACTTTTCCACTGAGCCTTGATTCTCCTTTACGGCTTTAATCCAGTCCAAACGAGCGCTGGTGTCTGTCAGATCTTTAATTAACGTCTGATTGGTTTTTACCTTTGCTAGAACTTCACCGCACAGCCGCAGCAATCCAACGACTGTTGCTGATTGCTGCTCTCTCGCTTCACCTAGATCGTAAATGATTCCATCGAACTCACTGACTACTTGATTAAATGTCTCGATTTTCTTCTGTTCCATATCGCCAGAATCACCTAGATAAATCATTGCTAGGTCAAAAAATGTTTTTAAATCCTGTCTCTGAACATTAGTTCGAACCCACATGCAGAAGTCGTAGCTCTTACTAATTGCATCCATCAATGGGACAAAGTTTTCGTCCTTTGAAACTTCTTCAAGGTAGTCGAACTGCTCGATGTGAGCCGTCTCGATGCTGCGCAGAGGCGTGTCCAGGCTTCTCTCACCCATCTGGAGAACTCTTTTTAACATCTGGAGTTCACCTGTCATGCCGAATTTTTCGGAAACTTTAATAATGGCAGAAGCAGTTTTCGAATAGCTGGACATCCGTAGAGCAAACAAAATCTTGCGCAGGTATTCCATCCAAGTATCTTGGTCCCATCCGCACTGGAAGCACCGAAACTCCTCGGCTAATTCTGTTGGGCTTTTCGACAAGTTGCCAAAAAACGTTTCAACCGTGTGCACAGTGGCATCATCAGACATCAGATTTTTAACTTGAGCGTCCCACTCTTCAACTGAGGCAGCGAGGCACGCTACAATGAGATCTATTGACAGTCTTTGCTGATTGTTTCGCTTAAATTGCAGACGCATTGCTTTGGCAAATGTCCGTTCAAAGGTTTTGCTCCGCGATAACTGCTCAAATCTCGGCACAAGTTGAATAATTATGCTTTCAAACTCCTCCAAAGTTCCAAAGTACTTTAACTGCAAAGCATTTTTTGGCGCCTGTGGGTCTACCAAAAATCCCAGACCTACTCTCTTTAAATTACTTGACGACAGTGAATTCCGAAATCCTTCCAGATCCACTAAAAATAATTTTAGTGATATTAAAATACTGAAAAGAAATAAGTCAACAAATACAGAGAAGAAAAAATTATCGCTTACCCAGTTGGGAGTCGGTCAACTGTTGTAGAAAATTAAGAAGATTATTTAATACTTCCAGTGTACCATCAAATTGTTGCTTCATTTCAACAGCAGTTTCCACAAGATTTTTAATGTCCGATTTGTTTTTGAGAGCCCGCGAAAGAGTTTCTAGCGCATCTTGCTGCTTTGACAGATATTCCACATCTCCATAGTTTACAAACTCAACGGCGGAGAGCTGCCTCAGGAATGCTGAGCCAGAAGAGGAACAATGCTTTAGAATACTCAACGCTTCGGTTGAGAATCGATCAGAGAGGCCATCGCGATCTGCAATGAAAGAAAGCAAATAAAGCAGACGTCAGATGGAAACGAACAAAACAGACAGGTGTAAGACTGTAAGAGAGTACTTGAAACAAAATATTGGTGAAAATAGAAGCAGCCTTTGTCCTAGAATGGTCTTGCATAGTAAGTTATGGGCAAATAAAGATATTTCACAAAAGGATTTTGTGAGTAAAAATGGAAAATTACTAATAAAAAATCGATTTCTTACTGAGCTCAGCGATTAGATGAGTTGCAATGGGCCATTCCAGCACGAAAACTAGCGACCGATCGATACTGTGCTGGGCCTCAGATCGCTTAAACTTGTTACTCATGGTTACAATCATGTTGGACATAACTTCGCTGATCTTTGTCGAGTAGCGGTGTTTACTATCAAAGAAGCTCTTGATTTCCTTCCATGCCTTTTTCTAAAAATTGTTCGATGTAGCTACAATAAAATATATGAATTCACAGGACGATGAAGTGGGGTGGCCTGACTTACAGTTTCTACTGAAATTTTTAAAAGCTTATCAATATTTTGGAAACATAAAAAAAACAAACCAAATTTTCTGAAAAAGCTCCTTTATGCGAGCCGCCTTCAAGCTTTTCCAAGAGAATCTGCAGCACAATTCCTGTCATTGTGACTTCCAGCAGAGAGATAGCATTTTCTGTGTTAAAAAGATCCATCATGAGGTCCTAAAATATAAAGATAGGTTTTTGAAATAATTAAAACTACAAATGAAATTAAAGGAAAAAGGACAGCACAGAATCTTACTTTAGATACCAAAGACAAGAGTTCTCTCAACGACTCGGAGCAAAGTTGAGTCAACTCTGATGCATTCACTTCTTCGTATGCCTTTAGCGTTCCGTAAAATAAGTTATACCTCTTTAAAGGAAATGAAAGTTTAATAAGATATATTAAAGTTAGATGCGTTGAATAAAAATTGGCACGTATGGGCATATTTCAGCATTACCATAACACTCGAAACGAGGTTTTGAAGTAGCCCCGAGACGAAAGTTTTGTCACCAATAACTAAATTATGAAATTCAAGCTGCACGAGACGCAAGCCAGACACTTCGTCATCTTTGCAAAGACTATCATCGGTAGGTGCCATGCGAAGACGCCGCTTAATTTCCAGGTGGCATTGAAGAACAAAGTTGACCAATGCATACCTCAGCTGATTTGCCATATCGCTGTATCTCGCGTGTAAAATAGTTTTTCGTTGTGTCACTTCACAAAGATCAGCACCGATAAATAGACAAAGCCTTAATGAATTAGGTTGGAGTTGCCGAATCGGAATCACGTCTAGTAGTTCCTACAATTTACACGAATTATATTTGGCTTTCAACAATGATTAGCAAAAATAAATATAAAATATTGTATTGTTAACAAATGGCAAATGGTAATTATATGCATATATAATTACCAGAATTTCGCCATGGTACCTGCCCATCCCGTGGGAGCTGCAAACCATAAAATAAAGGCAAACTGCGAGTTTAACTTCCGGACTAGCTGATTTTAGCTTCAGCAGATTAGGCAGGTCGCTCTCCTTTGCTACAGCGAAGCAAAATCTGTCTAGCAGAGGATCGAATTCGCCGTACCGAGTCAGAAATTCTTCAAGCCATTGATAGTTCAAGCTGAAAAAATCAGGTGGGAAGCATATAAATACAATTTTATGCAAAAAATGCACAAAAGACAAATATGAAAATAATACAAATATATATTTTGGAAAAACAATTTAAGCGCAAAAATATTTGTGAAGGAAACTCTTACCCGTCTCTTAGTCTTTTCATTTTGTCAACGAAGACCAAAGGGACTCCATGCAGGCCCCACCAGTCAGGATCGGGAGCATTGTGCCGTAGCCCGTACGTTTCATAGACACTGCTCGAGTCAAACGGTTGCAAGCCCAGCACAATAAGATGGTAAGCTGGAGCCAGGTACAACAGCTCGGGGAGACAATCTAAATCGCTGCACTCGGATATGGCTTGAATAGCATCCGAAAATCTTCTAGTCACATTGCTGCGGGCAGAATACTCGTAATTATAGTATCCTTGATGGCCAGTAGCTTGACAATAAACGAAAAACGTGAAAACCACTCACTTGCTAATAGAAGGAAATGATTCTGAATAGGATCTGATGGGAGGCAAAATAAGCTTCAAAATTGTAATGCCGTGATCCTTCTTTAGTTGAAAAGAGCAATGCCTCTGAAATGGAAGCATTCTGTTGTAAGAGGCGAACAGAAATAGCCGGACACAACTGAGCCACTGATTCCAGGTTTTATCTGCGTCGTCAGAGAAACCAAAGCTGCTGGGAGAGTCGGCGATTCGCTCCAGCATATTCTTCAGCGTCTGCTCAAGTAAGTAGTAAGATAGGATGGTGGTAAGGCGAAAAATGCTTGCATAGAACACACCACAAGTCTTGAATACACAAGGGCTACATTTACTAATGAATTTAATTTTTCAGTAATATAATGTTACTTTCAAAACTCTATATACAGCTACTGCTGAGACCATACTCGTAAAGTTAGGTTCATTAGTCAAAGACTCAGAACTCCATAGTTTAAAATTATTTTCAATTTCCTATTCGCAACTTCGAACCTTTAGCGCCAGAACCGACTTTTGCTAAAGAAGCTTTGAAAAACTTTATAAGTTCGCAATTCAATATCTACAAACTTTAAACTTACGCGTGGTTTCAAATCTTTCATCCTGTGATCGTGCTGATCAATTTTTACAGTGTCAAGCATTGAGCCGATAGTATTAAGCACAGCAGTTGGTCCAGAGCCTTTGCTATCGGCCATCTCTGCTAGCAGACTTTCGGACACTAGGCGATACTGCAGCAAGCAATTTTCATAATTAACGCTAGCAGAAGAGCGGGTTACACGCTCTTGTAATTGCTTATCAGGTATTTGTACTAGACCGTCAAACTGAAAAAGCGGATGCTCGCTTTTAGATCGCATATGGCGCTTTTCACCAGCCTCTTGCCAGGCGTTGTCTGTTTTGACTGCATACTTGTAGTCAAATCCTTTGTTTAACAGACTTTTCGGCAGCATAAACGATGCAGAGACTTGAATCAGTTTAAGTTTGGCATCATCTTGAGCAAAATCTTTCATGCAATCGCTACTCATAATAAAAGGAGACTTGTGCGCATGGCCACCGCCGAGAGACTCGTGGCAAATCACAAATATGATTTCGTCTTTGTTAGGATTAAAATTTAACGACCTAATGTCCAAAAAAAACCGGAGCTTAACTTTCATGAGATCATCGTTTGGAAACGCGTTCATTACGATTCGATTATAATCATCACCACTTTTCGGGATTTTAGTTTGTGAAAGCTTTTCTGTTGTCTTCGATTTGGCTGTAGGTTCAGTAGGCTGCGAAGCCGGTTGCTTGGATAACGAATCATTTCCGTTAGCATCGGCCATTTGAATCTCACCTAGCTTCGCGCCTAAGTTTTGTACTGCTTGATCCGTAGACTCGGACGAGAATTTTCCAGTATAATTCTCATTGTTTTGACCTCTGATAGAGCCTTCATCGTCATCTGTGTCCATTGGTTCTCCGTGTTCAGCACTTTTTGGTGCTTGACTTGTCAAAGTGTCATCTGTGGTACTAGCAGAACCACTTTTCTTTTCTGTTGAAGGTTGATTCCTGCCAGAGTCAGAGATTATTTTAGAGTTTACACCTGGTTCAGACTGTTGTTGATCAGTTGATCCAGCAGTCTTCGGTGACTGCACAGCTTGGCTATTTTCTGATTGGCACGTGTTCGCGTCATCAGTTTGAGCATTAATTTCGCCATGGCGACTGCAGTCACCTGCGCCACTGACCGACTCAGCTAGACTGCCACTGACACCTGAGACACTGCCCTTATCCGTCTCGGTCTGCTTATTTGTGTCTAGATCGCAATCAACAGACTTGCGGGAAGCGTCGTCAAGCTTCTGACGTTTTGCGTCGTCGGCGCTTGTGCTGCTCGAAGCAGGCATTGTAGAAGAACCAGACTCGATCAGACTCGGATCATTAGATTTGACTTGCGCCTCAACAGCAGGACTTAGTCGCTTTCTCTGGTGATCTATCAGCGGTGATAAAACTTCTGAGCCCTGGTCGGACACGCTAGAAGGCACTGAGTTACCAGCTTCAGGTGTAAGTTCACCTGCTCCCTGAGGACGCTGACTGGATGAACTCTCAGTCAGTTGCTGGACTTGGTTCTGGTTTGATGGACTGGCAGACATCTGAGCTAGTAGCTGCTGGACTTGGTTCTGGTCAGATGGAGTGGCAGACATCTGAGCTGGTAGCTGCTGGACTTGGTTCTGGTCAGATGGAGTGGCAGACATCTGAGCTGGTTGCTGCTGGACTTGGTTCAGGTCAGACAGACTGGTAGATGCCTGGGTGTCTTGATGCTGCTGCAGCTGCTGGTCAGACGGACTGACGGACATCCCAGCGCCTGGTTGGAGCTGCTGGCTAAAAAGACTGGCAGACATCCCAGCGTCCATTTGGTGCTGCCGCTGGTATACCGATGGACTGTCAGACAAAGGACCAAACAACATGGCAGATGTGTGTGACTGGGCTGGCTGCTCCGAAGTTGAGGCGACCGGATTATGCCCAGCAGTATCAGGCTGAGATTGCCCATGCTCTGAGCTGCTACCACTAGTCATTGGCCTATCAGATGTAGCACCGAATCCAGTCTCCTGTTGGAGCAGCTCTGGATGATAAAGTTGCACCTGAGTCAGCGATGTGCAGCTGCTATTTTCAGGCAAAGATGGAGGGACAAGACTGGCTTGCTCTGGTGGCAGCGGCAATGAAGAAGCTGACTGGCTGTTTGAAGGCAGACTGGCATTGGCAACTTGTTGGCCATTGCAGCAATTGCAGAAGACCTGAAAAGAACTTTCAGCGCCGCATTCTGAGCAGAATTTGCTGCCAAGATTTTCTGCAACCTCATTGCAATCCTTTTTGGAGCAGCGTTTCTGCCAGTTGGCAATCGAATGTGGGCAGTTCACCACAGTGCCAATGATGCACTGGGCGCAGAAATATTCAAATGACTCGCGAGCTCGGCACTCTGAGCAGAATTTGCCATGCAGCTTGGATGTCACAATGCTGCAGGCTGTGCATCGCTTGTGCAGCTGATTGGGTGGATGATTGCAACTTGACATGCTAATTACTACATTATATATGCTGAAGTAGTTATCAGGAATAATGACAGGTGGTTTCTATTTTTCTATTCAGTTTTGTTTTCCATTACCAGTCTATCTAATGAGTCACCAACAATAATTAAGCACCATGTAACTAACAGCAGCATGAATAATCATAAAAATACATTTATATTGCTTACAAAAAATGAATGGGATTTTATAGTTTGCTGAAGGGTCCATGGCTTTTGTCTATGGTTTTTGTCTATGATTTTTATCTATGACACAAATGCATCTGATGTAAAACTTTATTAAGGAGCAGTAAAAAAGCAATAAATATTGATTTGAAAATTTATTCAATTAATAGCTAAGTTAAATGCCATGCAAAGTCATACCCATGACAATTTTTGGCACCAATATCCTATTTTCCTATATAAAAAATGTAAAACTTCAAAATTATGATAGAAATATCTTAGGAAAAGCTTTAAAATGCTCACAACTTTTTGCAAGCAAATTGTATTATTGTGAAACTTTATATTTCAATAAAATAAATTGAAAGAAAATATTGATAAAAATTTCTATTCATTTAAGCAACCCTATACATAATAACTATATATAATAAAAAGTCTAAAAACTTTTATAAAATCCCTTATACTATAGGCTCATATATTTTTAATATAAATAAATTACTTTAAAAAATCTGACAAAAACATAAATTAAGCAAAATAAAAATGTAAATATAATTATATTATTTATCTATTATGCCTTTTTAATAGAACTAATTCACTATGATTATCTAGCTTTATAAGATTCATTATAATACCATAATGTAAAAATTCTATTAGACAATAATTTTATTTAAAAAAAGATTTATACTAATAAAATTAAATTTTTTTAATTGTCAATAAGAACAACTAAAATATAATGCACTTATATTTCACTATCTTTTAACTAATATTATATAAATTAGGTATAAAATAACATCTCCTCTTATTTAAAGTTTTCATTTTTTATTTTTTAGAATTAGCCTATTTAAAGCATTATATAGCATTTTGCCTCCTTTGTTTACTATTAAACTTTTTTATAATACTTTTAAATTCTCCCAATAATAATTTGTTTTTCAAAAAGAATATATTGTTATAATAATAAATAAATTGAAAACAAAATTTGCAAATTTAACTCAATCTATAATATTATTCTAAGACTAACTAAGCTATTTCATATAATCTATGCCAATGATGCCATTCTTCTAATAATGATTTTTTTCATTATTATATAATATACTACTCATAGACATAGTCAGGAAGATGGCCTTTTTTATGGAAAATTCTGGCATAAAAAGGGGTAGACATGTGCCACGCCAATGCATTTTGGTATAACAGTAGGCAAGGAAGAAAAATCTGGCATAGTACAGCGCAAGACAAAAAAATATTATTTATTTTTATTAGCACTTTTCTTTTTGTTTTCTGGTAGGCCTATATTGACAGCTTTTATTTATGTTAACATTGAATTTTCTATGAAACAGATTCAAATACAAGTTTTACCAGTATTTTTCAATTAGAAAATTATTAATTTTTGAATTTTTTTCAAAAGGTTTAGTATCAAACTTTTTATAGGAATTGTTCTGGTGCACAGTGCAAGCAAACCTCTTTGATAGGATTTGTTCTGGCGCATGGCACAATCTAACTTTTTGATAGAATTTATTCTAGCGCAGGCATGCCATGATCTTGACTATGGTATACTACTACTACTAACACAACTAATATTGGATTTGTATTTGTATATTGCATTTTATATATTTATAAAAGTTGGAATCAATTTTCAGTTTAAAAGTATAACCAGAAACTAGACACAGAAATACGTTTAGGCTTAGGCCTTAGGGTGGCCTAAAAAAGTCTAGATCTACCCTTGCACAAAGAAGACAAAAATCATTTATTATTACTTAAATTTATAGTTTATAGTCATTTTGTCACATAATGCAGACACAAATACTATACATAAATTAGTAAATCAATAGAATCAAGTAACAATTTTACTCGTTACAAGTTTACTGTTGACATGCAAATTGTTGGCTTTTAATATATAATTCAAGTCATAATGAACAACATATTTTATATTTAAAATGTAAAAGTTAGGCCTATATTAAATTGAAGAAATACAATACAAAATAAGGACTCAAAACGCGAAAATGACATTTCTGCTAGAACATTTTAAACAAGGAACTAAACCATTGACAACGGTGGTAATTGGAGAAAACGAAAACTGATGTCTTGGAATCAAGACTTTTTAAAATATTTTAATATTTCTAGAGTAACAAAAGTTAATCAAAGCAAAAGAAAACTGTGCATTTTTTACCAAAAAGATTTAACGCCATTGGCCTAGGCTCGAATCTAAGTGCAGTAGCATTGTCACATTAATTTAGGGCTAAATTGAAATCTTAGCTTTGGTCCGCTCGTATAATCTTGCAATCAACTCGGGCCCAAGGACGACTTAAGTCGTCCTTGCTCGAGCCTTGCTAGAGGCCACTTTTCGCCAAAAATACACTAACGGAGATAGGAAGTTTTTCATTTTTATCACAAAAATGTTATTGCTTTTCCTCATACCCGCAATGTTCATCTTTTGATATGCTGTGCCTTCCTATAGCTCTATTGATAATTCATAAAGCTTTTCGCTCAGAAAATTAGGATTCTGTACGTGTTAACTTCTAATAAATTCACTTTAATTTGAATACAGTTAAAATATTTACCTGAAAACAATTGTATATTTTTACGACTTGGATTACTACATAAAAGTATACTGACGATATAGTTCGCTGTATATTTTTTGTTCATTGTTAGTTTTGATAAATAAATGAAATGAACATTTTTTCTTGTGAGACAACGCAGAAGTGTACCTACATATCGAAGCGTTTTTTTATAACGAGCTAGAATCAATATAATACAACAAAATAGTGAAACTTTCTCGTAATAATAATTACACCAACAGCAGCTACGTCAATATGAGTTAAACTAAGGCTATGATGGGGAATAAGAAGTTTGACAAGCTATGTACGAATAATTAGCCATAAAATGAAGCTCGAATCTAAACAAAATGTTGACTACTGATTTTTCTAGAAGCAAAACATGTTGATTGTTAATCGAATAAAACTGACTGTGGGATAGCTGTATGCCTAGACAACAAGTAAACGGATGGTGCATGACAATGGAGCGTTTTGTTTTAAGCCATGGTAAAAAAAAAACTTCAACTTCAGTGAAATCCGTACGTTTGCGTAAGTTATGATGAAAAGCATCATACATATATCAAATCAGTCTTCGGCTATGTCTTCCAAGCGAGTCTTCACAGCCAGAAAGTTGTGATAGTAGGGCAGGTTCCTCTCAATGCTGAGCATCACATAGTCCGGCAGATCAATAGACGGTTGTCGTTTCCTAGCCAGAGGCTTAACAAACGACGTTGTACCAAGGACGCCTTCGAACCAGCCGGCCCATTCGTCCTTTGCAGCGATCGAATCCCGAGCGGCGTCCCATTTCAGCATGCTGGGCTCGTAGGGCAGGCCGATACGGCTGCAGTAGGCCTTGAAATAGTCCTCTGCGGGCGGCGATTCAAGTCAACATTTAGTTGTATACTGTAACTATACTTTTGTCATGCGACCACCGATTAGAGTTAGGATGTTAGATTCTTTTAAAATTTGAAATTGGTTTTCGGTCATGGTATGTCGCTGTTCGTACGTGAATGAAACAATTCTGAGTTTTTTTGTAACTGCATGTTAACATGCTAAGCCTTCTAAATTCTACACAGAAGCTTCCACCTTCTACACCGAAGCTTCTACCTTACACAGAAGCCTCCACATTATATACAGAAGCCTCTACATTCTACACAGAAGCTTCCACATTCTACACAGAAGCTTCCACATTCTACACAGAAGCTTGCACATTATATACAGAAGCCTCCACATTCTACACAGAAGCTTCCACATTCTACACAGAAGCTTCCACATTCTACACAGAAGCTTGCACATTATATACAGAAGCCTCCACATTCTACACAGAAGCCTCCACATTCTACACAGAAGCCTCCACATTCTACACAGAAGCCTCCACATTCTACACAGAAGCTTCCACATTCTACACAGAAGCTTCCACATTCTACACAGAAGCTTGCACATTCTACACAGAAGCTTCCATATTCTACACAGAAGCTTCCACATTATAGAATCCTGCAGAACATAGAAGCATAGATAGGGTTGCAGCCTAGTGGTTAGAGCGTCGGCCGACTCACGACTTGAAGGTCGAGGGTTCGATTCCCGATCCCACTTGAGCAAGACACTTAACTCTGCATTGCTTCAGTGTTCACCTAGCTGTAAAATGTGTGCCAGCATTAGCTGGGGTGATTGAGGGTGTGTGTGGCGACCCCAGTCCTTGGTCTGAACAGCCGTAAGCAGCTTTGAAAAAAAAACTAAAAACACCAGAGGGATTTGGATCTAAAAAAGTATCGTTGTATGCGCACAACTTTCTACTGAATTTATCATAGGTAAGTAGCATGCAAAGAAAGCATATCATAGACAGACCCGGCTGCTGAAGCAGATCATCAGCGTCGATCACTATTGGCGGCTCATCCTCAATAGTCTGAATGAGTTCGTAGAGAGACCAGAGCTCCTTGAAGCCGATTTCATGCTCGTCAAAGCTGTCCCAGCCTGTAAATTTTTGTTTTTTTATATAGATAAAGCATATCATAGTGGCTGATATTATGGTCTGAGTTGTTAAAAAATTAGTCCAGCAAAAACTGCCAACCTGTGAGCTGCGTATTGATTGACATCTTGTACAGAGATTTCACAGTCTTATGCGGGTCTCGCACCAGGAAGGTGTGCCGATAACCGCTAGGCAGGAGCTCCTTCGGCTCGTACTTGTTCCCGTACAGGTAGTAGGCCATGTCCTTGACGAACACCTGCTTGTCGGGGCTGGCCGACCCGGCAGATTCCAGCGTGTTCTTCACGCTGAGAAAGGTGCACTCTTCCTGCACCGGCTGATCGGCGTAGCGGGAGCTGACCCGCTCCGGTCCAAAGTAGTAGGCCTTGGAGTAGGGCTCCAGGTACACCCTAGTGTTCGGGTGGTTCTCCATCGCGCGAAAGAACGCGGTGCTGATGCTGCGCGGCACCGCCCACAGCATGGTCGGTTTACCAACGTTCGACGTTGATGCCATTTTTTCGTGACGGATTTTTCGACTGAATTTCCTGCTAAACTGTCTGTGAGAGAAAGAGAGAGAGAGAAGGAAAGATGAGCTGGTGCCAAGAAGAAAGCTTTGTGGCCAAGTCGGGGAGGCAGCCGAGCTGACGCCCGAGGAATGGCCGACGCGAAGTCGTCCAACCGCTCATCTTGGCCCAGCGATTCGCTGCCGCCACCATAACCCGCTGCAGAGTCCGGAGGCCTCCCCCCTCCAGCCCCCCTCCGCCAAAAAACCGCATCTCAAATCCCAAGCACTGTCAGCGTCTCATGCGGAACATTCAACTGCTCTAGGCAAGCTTAAGAGAGTTTGCTGATCGTGGAAAAGGAGCAGTGCTTTCACAATCGCGTTGATCAAGTTTGGGCCGAACAATTGTTACCACCGGTAAGTCCTGGAGCTCAATTTCCTTTTGCTTTATTTGCTCATTATTTTATTGTTCCATGCACACAAACTGACAACTTCCTATGAAATCGAACAAGGCCTACTTGTGTTGAAACGTAATACCCGATAAAAGCGTAAAAATTCAGTTTGATCAACTTGGAAAAATGTTGCAGAATGAGAACTTGAAAATTAAGATTGAAGGTTGGAACTCAACTTAAATCCAGTGTTCTTTAGGAAGTCGGACAAGTCTCGTTTATTTCGGGCAGAGCTTATAAGCATATTTGACACTAGCAATCGATTCCAGATTTATGCTCACGCATGACTCGCGACCCTGGCAATCAATAAGCCTACTCTAGTTTTGTCGCAGGAGTTCGCGGTGTGAATTTCCCCGAATCCGAGCCAAATAAGATCTCCTGAGCTTGTATGGGGGATGTTTTATTTTGGGAAGCTCCACATCTGTCCTGTCGACCTTCCGAACATATTTTGGTCTTATTATTTTTCCCTCCCAAGCGAATCTGGTCCCAATAAACATGGTGCTGTGGCTTGTCAACCCGGGCCCAAAGCTCATCATTTCGTCTCCCCTTATAGGTTGTCAAGTGGGGATTGCTGGCGGTCAGGGGAAGTCTCAAGAGTGTCGTGCATCTCCTTGGTTCCTTCATATCTCTCACAGTCCCCCCCCCCTGTCCAAGCGTCTCTTGTCTTTCCAGTTTTGATCCCCGAGATTTACAGTTGATGTCGCCGAGACTTTTTGTACCTGGGACAACTCGAGAGGCCAGAGGGAGAGCAGAGATGAGGCAAAGAAGGCAGACAGCGAGCTCTGGGAGATTGCAGGGGGCCGCAACCTCTCATAAATATTTTATCGATCAACGAGCTTGCATGGCTTGATTTTTGTGTCCGCGCTTTCACAATTCTCCCCTTTTTTCTGGCTCTCTGCGATCTTTATATACGCTGCAGCCATCGGGTTTGGGAACCTTTTAGTCCATCATCGGCAAGAAGGTCAGCTGAAGGAGTTGCCTTGAGTCCGGGATGCAAATTAGCTGTACTGATACCTTACGGTTAGGGTTAAATGCTTGCAACTAGCAGTTCGCTCTAATAAGGACTTTTTGGCATGAGTTACCATTACTAGGTAACGCTCCAGTGTAACTTTCATAATCCCCTTGTCTTCAACTCCGTCTGATCCTAACATTCCATCACTCCCTATCATAATCGAGCCTCATTCGACCATTTCGGACCTTGTGGACATTTTGGATCAGAAAAATGAGATTGTAGAGGACAAGACTGGGAGAGATGAAAGAGGTGGAGGAATTGAGGTTTGAGAGAGATAAGTTTGAGTACAGGTTGGGTGAGATTACAGATAAGGTGAGATTGGAGATTGGATGAGATTAGAGATTGGGTGAGATTAGAAATGTCGGTGAGTTTACAGATGGGTGAGATTACAGATGTGGTGAGATTACAGATGGCGGTGAGTTTACAGATAGAGTGAGATTATAGTATGGTTGAAATTACAGATGGGGTGAGATTACAGATGGCGGTGAGTTTGCAGATAGGGTAAGATTACAGTATGGTTGAGATTACTGATGGCGGTGAAATTAGAGATATGGTGAGATTACAGATGGCGGTGAGTTTACAGATAGGGTGAGATTACAGTATGGTTGAGATTACAGATGGCGGTGAGATTAGAGATTGGGTGAGACTACAGTTTGGGTGATATTAGAGATAGGGTGAGATTAGAGATTGGGTGAGATTAGAGATTGGGTGAGATTAGAGATTGGGTGAGATTAGAGATTGGGTGAGATTAGAGATTGGGTGAGATTAGAGATTGGGTGAGATTAGAGATTGGGTGAGATTAGAGATTGGGTGGGATTAGAGATTGGGTGGGATTAGAGATTGGGTGAGATTAGAGATTGGGTGAGATTAGAGATTGGGTGAGATTAGAGATTGGGTGAGATTAGAGATTAGGTGGGATTAGAGATTGGGTGAGATTACAGATGGGGCGAGTTAAGAGTTAAGGAATGGGGTGAGTTATGAGTTTAGAGATTGGGTGGGATTAGAGATTGGTATTATTGCAGAATAAGGGAGATTTTGAGAGTAATATCTAGAAGAGTAAACAATACCAGGTAATACAATTTAAACTGTCGTAAATCGCTTAAGATAGAGAAAGCGGACTCTAACCATTCCCCAGTGCGGGTATCTTCATAAAGCCTTGACAACAAGATACTCGCAACTAAGAAGACCAAAGTAAGCCTACTTTCCATAGAAATTGGTGTGTCAGCCGGTCTACAACTGGATTTGCATTGCAGATATACCCGACCAACTGAAACTGACTGACTGATCGGCTTTCATTCATCAGCAACAGGATGCTCGTGTCTGCTTTTAGTCGAAGATTTCGCAAGCTGCCAACCGGCACGCAGGGCTGGCTGATCTGCCTGGCGGTGCTGCTGCTGACTGTCGTTCGCAGCGGCATCACCTACAGCTTCGGGGTGTTCGTGGTGAAGCTGGAGGCTCAGGACAACCACACAGCAATGGCTGTGCAGAGTAAGGAGTCGGTCAGTCGTGAAATTGAGTCGATCACTCGTGAACTTAAATCAGTCACTCGTGAACTTAAATCAGTCACTCGTGAACTTAAATTAGTCACTCGTGATATTGAGTCGGTCACTCGTGAATTTTAGTCGTCACTCGTGAATTTCAGTCGGTCACTCGTGAATTTTAGTCGTCACTCGTGAATTTTCGACGGTCACTCGTGAACTTATGAACTCACTCATAAAATTGAGTCAGTCACTCATTAAATTGAGTCGGTCACTCATTAAATTGAGTCGGTCACTCATTAAATTGAGTCAGTCACTCATTAAATTGAGTCAGTCACTCATTAAATTGAGTCAGTCACTTATCAAATTGAGTCAGTCACTCATTAAATTGAGTCAGTCACTCATTAAATTGAGTCAGTCACTCATCAAATTGAGTCAGTCACTCATTAAATTGAGTCAGTCACTCATTAAATTAAGTCAGTCACTCATTAAATTGAGTCGGTCACTCATTAAATTGAGCCAGTCACTCATTAAATTGAGCCAGTCACTCATTAAATTGAGCCAGTCACTCATTAAATTGAGCCAGTCACTTATTAAATTGAGTCGGTCACTCATTAAATTGAGCCAGTCACTCATTAAATTGAGCCAGTCACTCATTAAATTGAGTCGGTCACTCATTAAATTGAGCCAGTCACTCATTAAATTGAGCCAGTCACTCATTAAATTGAGCCAGTCACTTATTAAATTGAGTCGGTCACTCATTAAATTGAGCCAGTCACTCATTAAATTGAGCCAGTCACTCATTAAATTGAGTCGGTCACTCATTAAATTGAGCCAGTCACTCATTAAATTGAGTCAGTCACTCATTAAATTGAGTCAGTCACTCATTAAATTGAGCCAGTCACTCATTAAATTGAGCCAGTCACTCATTAAATTGAGCCAGTCACTTATTAAATTGAGTCAGTCACTCATTAAATTGAGTCAGTCACTCATTAAATTGAGTCAGTCACTCATTAAATTGAGTCAGTCACTCATTAAATTGAGTCAGTCACTCATTAAATTGAGTCATTCACTCATTAAATTAAGTCAGTCACTCATTAAATTGAGTCAGTCACTCATTAAATTGAGTCGGTCACTCATTAAATTGAGTCAGTCACTCATTAAATTGAGTCAGTCACTCATTAAATTGAGTCAGTCACTCATTAAATTGAGTCATTCACTCATTAAATTGAGTCAGTCACTCATTTAATTGAGTCAGTCACTCATTAAATTGAGTCATTCACTCATTAAATTAAGTCAGTCACTCATTAAATTGAGTCAGTCACTCATTAAATTGAGTCAGTCACTCATTAAATTGAGTCTGTCACTCATTAAATTGAGTCGGTCACTCATTAAATTGAGTCAGTCACTCATTAAATTGAATCAGTCACTCATTAAATTGAGTCAGTCACTCATTAAATTGAGTCGGTCACTCATTAAATTAAGTCAGTCACTCATTAAATTGAGTCAGTCACTCATTAAATTGAGTCAGTCACTCATCAAATTGAGTCAGTCACTCATTAAATTAAGTCAGTCACTCATTAAATTGAGTCAGTCACTCATCAAATTGAGTCAGTCACTCATTAAATTGAGTCAGTCACTCGTGAACTCACTCATGGAAAAATCCTAAACCTACAAACTCATCAACTCAACACATAAGCTCACTAATGAAGTCACAAGATGCATTATAAATTAAAAAAGCCGCGATCTCACTCTTATTTCATTCGCCTGCAAGCAACACGCTGTTCTGTTTGTCCAGCTCAGTCAACTCCCTCCTTAGCCTAAACGAACTCTGACACTGACAGTGACAAAGTGGAGTTCGGAGTTTCCCGGACAAAATGGGATACCAAAAAAGTGGAAGAATAATGCCAGAGCATATAGACATGCAGCTCGATAGTTTCCAGCTGTAGCAGATCTGTCCCCCTACCTGCAGCCGATGCAGGTGAATGCAATGCAGGCTTCGAGCCTCTGCTCGCTTGTCTAAAAGCACTCAGCACTGGCTTTACGTGGGAGGGGGGCAAATGATTGAAAAGGAAAACGCTAAGAGGCCACTAGTGAGTAGAGAGATGCTGGGGATGCAGACCAAGCTCCATCCAACTGATGCAGTTTCACTGGTGATAGAGCTTGGAGCTTCAGTGATACTATTTAATAAAATGTGTTGCCAAATATATCTTAACAGGCAGTACATAAGGACGACTAAAGTAGCATGTTTTACTTCACGAGTAAGAGTCAGACTCAAGTAAGAGTCAGACTCAAGTAAGAGTCAGACTCAAGTAAAATCAGACTGAAGTAAGAGTCAGACTGAAGTAAGAGTCAGACTCAAGTAAGAGTCAGGCATAATTGCAAGAGTCAGACTCAAGTAAGAGTCAGACTCAAGTAAGAGTCAGACTCAAGTAAGAGTCAGGCATAACTGTAAGAGTCAGACTCAAGTAAGAGTCAGGCATAACTGTAAGAGTCAGACTCAAGTAAGAGTCAGGCATATCTGTAAGAGTCAGACTCAAGTAAGAGTCAGACTCAAGTAAGAGTCAGACTCAAGTAAGAGTCAGACTCAAGTAAGAGTCAGCATAATTGCAAGAGTCAGACTCAAGTAAGAGTCAGGCAAACTGTAAGAGTCAGACTCAAGTAATAGTCAGGATAATTGAAAGAGTCAGACTCATGTAAGAATCAGACTCAAGTAAGAGTCAGATACAATCAAGACTTCAGAACAACGCATTGCCCTGCAGACTGGATCGGC